>CM022708.1:31245056-31359709 GCA_012295165.1 Asparagus setaceus | reverse complement strand
TTTCAAGGCATAGGATAATCAATGCCCGTGCTTCCAGATCCAGCTCCTCCCAATCCTCATCAGACATATCCTTGTGTTTCTTCTCTTTTCCAGCCAAAGCCTTGTGCAATTTTTGCGAAATCAATAAATTTTTCATTTGCATCCTCCAATAGGAAAAATCATTCTTCCCATTGAACTTTTTAATCTCGTATTTTCCCACTTTGACCGATTTACTGGTAGACGCCATTCTCCGTTTGTATTAATAAATCCGCTTCTCTCAGAAATTACTGAGCACCACCTCAAACCAGAAGCTATACCACTTCCAATCTGAATAACAGCTCTGATACCAATTGTTGGGCGCAGAGTCACGCCCACACGCTGCGGAAGCGTTATCACCTGAGAGAAGGCCCTAATTATATTCTCGTTTCACGAAGGAAACAAGAATAGAAAGTAAATATCTCAACAAAGTGAGATATCTACTCTTCCTCTCAACAGTACTAGGACTGAATCAAGGGAATCTACAAATAATAGCCAATACACATCAAACAGCAAAGACACGAGATTTACGTGGTTCGGCAAACTTGCCTACGTCCACGGGAGGGGTGAGGGGAGATTTGACTATGAAGAAGAACACCGACGACTTGTACAATCCACAAGCTCGTCCCAAAGATAAAGCTTTGATTTTTATCCAAAAGAAATTAACCTCTCTCTTGTAAAATCTCTCCAAGCTCTCTTTAACTCTCTCTAACCGCCGCCAAAAGAAACCCTTTTTTCTCTCCCTATTTCACCTCCAAAAAACCCTAGGTTTAATTCCCTATTTATAGGGAATTAAAAAACCCTAATTAATTGTGTGTGTCGCGCAGGGAACCCGAAACTGGGGTTGGGAATGCGGGTGGTCCCCACGAACCCGCCCTGGTGTGTCGCGTAGGCACCACGAACGGGGAAACGTGGGTGGCCCCACCCACGTGGTTCCCACATTCACAGATTCGATTCGGTCGTTTACCACCCCTACCTATAAGATACAGAGAGGATGATGGTATAGGAGAGAGTGGGGAGATAGATGTGGATGCAATTGAGATTTTAGTGGGAGAGAGAGAGAACGTGAAATTGAGGGGAGCTAAGAGATTAATATTTGTGTTCATATCTTACAAAATTTATGCCAAGGGTGTATTTATGCTAGAAATATTCATATCCTAAAAGGGTGAATTTTTTATATCCTAAGGGCACATTTATGCTCTCACCGGCGGGCCTTTCCAGAATTTGTGTTCGCGTTGTCGAGTAAGCTAAATGCTTGGACATCATTCAAACTTCGTATTTAAATACGAACAAAATGTGTTGATTGATTTGCTTGAATTTTTTTATTTTCATTTGTTATTATTTTTATTTTTATTTTGTTGGATATATACAAACTTTACACATATATACATTTGTTCAAAACTTTATATTTATTTTCTTTAACAAAAAAGTATATCAACAAGCACCTTTTTTCTTCTTCAACAATAATCAATAAATGTCTCATACATGTTTTAACTGTTGCAGTATCAGAACCTACAAACACTATCTTAGATCATCCAGACTTCTTCATGTTCTTTTTCTTTCCCGGAGGAGAGAATAGAAAAGGTAATGCAAATGCTAGGACCACCAAAACCGAAAGAAATCCGAGACAATAGGAAGAGCACCCAGCTCATCTGCAAGCTCAAATTTCAAGCTGAAATTTCTTGATAGTCCCTCATACTTGTCAAAGGGAGCGAGAGAATCATAAAATTGAGGTGCACCCAGGTGCACCCAGCACCTGCAACATGGGAGAGTAACTAAAGTTTCCCTGTGTCTCTGCATAATTCTCTTTTGTAAGGATAAAGTTGAGGACCAAGTGCCGCTCAGCATTCATAAGCCCTCCAGCTGGGTTTCTTTCAACAGTGCACAACCACTAGGTGAAAGTGAAGCTCATGTCCAGTCCCTTGAATGACATGGTTCTGATCACGCCTCAGCCAGAATTTGCATTTATATCTTGCCTACAATCCTTAATAGCGTACCACAAAACAACTTACAGCCAATGATAGGAGAAACAGATAAAAGAGATCCAACCTATGCAGAAGCTAGCCCTTTCATTGCAAAGTTCTGATTCTGTTTAGAAAAATAATTTAGTCTTCCCATATTTGCATATCCTACAGGGAAAGATGACATATTATGATGAGTGCACAGAAATTTCAACTGGAAGCAGACGGCACATAATCAAGTATAGATTATTAACAGTCAATTAGTAGGAAAAGAATCAAACCTTGGCTATATGGCTACTTTTTTTAGTTTCGCAATAAATAGCCCACTAGTTTGGGATGTTTTAGGATCAAAGCGCAATGTTTTAGGGATCCTTCCACTCCTACAATGCCAGCTATCAGCAGCATCTATCTCTTCCAGCACTAACATAGAAGTCAGTAGAAGATAAGTAACTTACACATTTGACATACAAGACAAATATTAAAAAAATAAAAAATAATTGAATAAAACAATTTCTGAAATTATTATACTTGGAAATTTTAAAATTTTAAAACATGCTGAAGAACTAAACATGTTTGGAGTACAAAATCTTAGATCTCCAAATGGATTTTAACATTGGACACAAAATGGATTTTGGACTATAAAAGACCATTTCAAGATTATTTAAATATAATAAATAGATGGATTAATTTCAATTTCCTAAAATTTGTACAATGTAATTGCTTGTTATATGAAGAGAAGTTCAAAGAGGAGGATATAAGTTCAAATCTTCCAGTTCACAACGCGCAATGAGATGAAATTTCAACTTTATTGCCGATATCCAAAATTGGCCTGCACCAGATAGAGAGTTTGTGGTGTCAGTGGTGGTTGCTATAGAGCATAAGGAGGAAGAAGAGGAGATGATGACTAGGAGAAACAGGAAGTGATGGTGGCAGGCGAAAAAGAGAAAGCGGTGGGGGAGGAGATGATGGTGAAGGAGAAAGAGTTAGTGGTCATTGGTGATTGTTAAGCATGACATAGTAATGGCGGTGGAGGATAAGAAGAGCAAGGCAAGATTGGTAGTGGTCAAGGTGGTCCTATGAGGAGAAAAAATGACATGAGTTATAGACCTGATTTAAGTTTAATACATTTAGAAGTTTAATTTACTTAGGAGGTCCGAATTAAGATGAGGGTGGAGGCATGTTAGTCCAAGAGTCGCACCTGCAGAACAGGCGATTCAAGCACAAACAACTGGGTTTCTAAGGTTATGACTTTTAATAGACAAGAATATGTTATTTAAAGAGCAATAAAAGCATGGGATATTGAGTTGAAAAAGTGAAGGTGTTTTTCTAAAATTTCCCTTAAATCAGTGTTAGGCCCTTAGAAACTTTACAAGGACTGCTGGATTTGCTAAATCAAGAGGTTTCTGGATTTGATGGTAACCATATATGACGGCTGGGATTGAAAAAACAACAAAACAAATCCAGTGCTAAACGATAACCACAATGCTTTTAAAAGAGCTTTTGAAATTATCAAGATGCAAAAATTGCAGGCAGCAAGATCGAACACTAAATGTAACTCCTACACGTGTGCTGAAATTATATAAGTAGTTGGGATAGTATGCTGGAAAATCGAACATTCTGCTATTGCCAGGGAGATGGCACAGAGTATGTAAACTTGGGCCTTATTTGATCTGGAAGCTGGGAGGCAAACAGCCGTCAACAACCCCATATAACCATAAAGGATTGAGATTATTGTTGGGAACTTTAGGCGTTATTGGAGTTCATTATTGCTTTCTCTCTTTTACTTTTCTTTACAAATTCGACGTGTCTCCCATTTGATTAGAGAGTTAGCAAAAGAGTAAATCAAGTTCATACTAACTTTCCCATCAAATTTGAAGCAGTTGACTCCTCCAATAGTCTATTCAAAAAGAGCTTCCATGAATTCTTCCTGTATTCAAGAAAAGCATCTTTACGATTTATCTAATTCCTACGCTTCTCCACCTTTTTTTGTGGTTCATACAATTTTCTTGTTGGTAGAAAGGTCTTCTTAACAGGCGGAGGCAGCATAGGTAATGGTCAAGAGCTAACTAGGTCCATAGGTATGTGGATAGCCATCTCTAGCCAACTAGGTTCATAGGTAGCTACTGAAGCAAATAGAATGTCAATGTTTTAAATTTTTTACAATTTCAAATTTGTGGATGATAAAGAAGTGTATTTTTTGTATGATTATGTGACCTTATTCTTGAATTATTCCTCCACTCACACAACACATGACATGCGAGACAATAAGAGGCTTTACAAGGTCAGATGATAGTTTGAAGATTATTATAGGAAAAGATGATAGGTCAACTTGATCTTTTTCCTTCAATTTCTTTTTGAGTTTTATTCTCACGTCTCACTGAAAATATGGAGTTTAAACGTGTCATGTATTAATGTCCAGTGCATGAAATTACTTGAATAAATTCTCAGTAAAGAATTAAATACTCAGTCATGTGAATTGAGAAGGAAGCTATACATTCATTCCTCCTTTTATTTATTTATTTATTTATTATAGCTGAGATATATCCTTATTCCTTATGATGATCCACAAAAGAAACATACCAGCTGAAGTATTTTCAGAAAGGAACTGCTCCACCACATCTTCATTTTGGGATATTGTTAAACTGTATAAGACATCACAAGAGATCAATAGGTTAGCACAAAGAAAAAGGGTGAACTATGTAAGCAACACATGATATAAAGTTTAATGTAATAGTTGAAACAACAAAAGAGATGACCGGAACAAGGTCTCTATTGAGGCACAACCCACCAAAAGAGGTGGGTATTCCAATTAGAGAATATTATGGGAAGGGAAGCAATACACTAACATTTAAACATTTACCTACAAGTGCTATACACAAGCGATCCCCCAGCTTTTAATAACCTGAAACCATTGCTCAGAAGCTTTAACTGTGGGCAGAAACAGAAGAGTAAGTACGTAATATTATAGAGGAAGCGTTTAGTGCAAATGTTTCTGAAAAAAGAAGTCTCAGCTAAAAAATAAAGGAGCAGAAAAAACATGATAAGTTCATGCAGGAAGGAAAAAAAATTTAAAACGTACCGCTAAAAAAATATAACTTCCCTAAAATCTAAGGGACCATTGATCTTGTCACAGGTTGACAAATGGGTCTTTCATCCAATGAAATAAGGAGCAACGGTCCTAATCGAGTGAATGAGTGAGCGAGTGAGGGAGGGAAATCGAACGAAAGGAGGAGCAACAGACTTATTGGGCTGAGTGAGTGAGGTAGGGAGGGAGGGGAGGGGAGGAGGGAGGTAGCAAGGGAGGGGAGGGGAGAGGGAGGTAGGAGGAAGAGAGGGGTGGGGTGGAGGTGGGGGTGGGGATACACTCTATCTTCATATACATCATGTAAAGTGGTTGAAGGTAAAGAATGAAGTAATTATGAGCGTTTTCTGAAAGGATCAAGTGTGCACAACACTTCTATGACAATGCAAGAAAAGTTGAAACTCTGGCACAATTCAATTCATCTGAACACTTGGCTTCACATGTTCCCTCCAACCTAGGGATGACAGACATAGCGACTATTTTTGGCTTGTTATATCCAATATAGTGCACTTGGAGTGCAGTTATTTACGAAAAAATCACATTAATACTGAATTCACTGTGTGCTAAATATTCAGATATGTGGTTGACGGAACTATTGTTGGCAAAAAAGAATAATACATTAGTACTGAAATGAAAAACAAATTCACTTCGCCTTTTAAGTTTTAATTATGGTCTTTTTTTTTATACAGCTCAAGATTCCCATCATGCATCTGAAAGTGCACATGAAAGAGAATACATTTGACTGCTAACATAATACTTACTTGAAGATGCATCAAGTTGCCTGTTCTTTCTGCATCAAGTAATCGATGTTGAAGAGTTCCCCAACCCCAATATTCAAACTTCTGGATGTGCTTGAATGAACCATCATGAGTACACTCTGCATCCACGAGAACCTAGTAGATAGGATTTCAAGCAATCACTACACCTTCTAAAGAGGCTAACACGACTCAAGTCCAGCAAAAATCAAGTCAAAGAAGAGAACATGTCTCAAATCCAGGGGAAAAAAAAAGTAAAAACTGCAACAAAAAGACATCACTACCTTTAAGAACATGGACAGGTGGACGCAATACGTGACAGAAATTTGTTTAAAAAAAGTATGACTCGGTACCACAACATGGCACTGGAATATACAAATTGTTAAGAGTATAAATTATAACCCTCAATCCTAACTGCCACCTCGGAGTTCTGGTGCAGTGGGAAGAACTTTAAGATGGTTTCGGAGCAACTCATGTTCAAATCTCAGAGGCATACATTTAAAGTGGATTTGAAAGAAAGGTAACAGACAAAATTAACAATATCTCAGCCCCATGAAAAGAGTTCTTAACTTGTGGGGGCATGTCCGCCTATAAATTATAACCATCAGCATAATTTTTGGAGTTTTAATGTAGTGAAAGAGACTTCCGCTTATATATTATAACCATCAACATAATTTTTGGAGTTTTAATGTTGTGAAAGAGACTTCAACATAATATTATAATAACATACAACCAAGGTTATCGATAGCGGATAGCGTCGCGTAGCGGTGAGGCATCGCTAAGGCTATTTGGGGCTATTGCGGCAAAATAGCGGTAAAAAGCGCAAAGTCAAATAGCGATCTAATTTAGATATGTATAAATATAATAAAAAAATTAAAGAAAAATCTCAAAAATCTAAAAGTACATATTTGATGATTTAAAGAGATCCTAAGTATGAAATAGACATGTAACCATCACATAGTACGGAAGACAACTGGAGGATGAGTCAAAGAGTCATCGTCTTCGAGAAGATGAGCTGAGCGGTGAGAGGCTTACAATAGGAGGAGCTCACAGCGAGAGGAGGTGAGAGGAAGTGCTGAGGGAGGTGCCGGAGCCTATGGGAGGTGGCGAGAGTACGCCGGAAATCGTGGGAGGCGGTGGGATCCAGTGGTTACGGGTTAGGTTTACTTTAAAGAATGAAGTAATTATGAGCGTTTTCTGAAAGGATCAAGTGTGTACAACACTTCTATGACAATGCAAGAAAAGTTGAAACTCTGGCACAATTCAATTCATCTGAACACTTGGCTTCACATGTTCCCTCCAACCTAGGGATGACAGACATAGCGACTATTTTGGCTTGTTATATCCAATATAGTGCACTTGGAGTGCAGTTATTTACTTAAAAAATCACATTAATACTGAATTCACTGTGTGCTAAATATTCAGATATGTGGTTGACGGAACTATTGTTGGCAAAAAGAATAATACATTAGTACTGAAATGAAAAACAAATTCACTTCACTTTTAAGTTTTAATTATGGTCTTTTTTATACAGCTCAAGATTCCCATCATGCATCTGAAAGTGCACATGAAAGAGAATACATTTGACTGCTAACATAATACTTACTTGAAGATGCATCAAGTTGCCTGTTCTTTCTGCATCAAGTAATCGATGTTGAAGAGTTCCCCAACCCCAATATTCAAACTTCTGGATGTGCTTGAATGAACCATCATGAGTACACTCTGCATCCACGAGAACCTAGTAGATAGGATTTCAAGCAATCACTACACCTTCTAAAGAGGTTAACACGACTCAAGTCCAGCAAAAATCAAGTCAAAGAAGAGAACATGTCTCAAATCCAGGGGGGAAAAAAAAGTAAAAACTGCAACAAAAAGACATCACTACCTTTAAGAACATGGACAGGTGGACGCAATACGTGACAGAAATTTGTTTAAAAAAAGTATAACTCGGTACCACAACATGGCACTGGAATATACAAATTGTTAAGAGTATAAATTATAACCCTCAATCCTAACTGCCACCTCGGAGTTCTGGTGCAGTGGGAAGAACTTTAAGATGGTTTCGGAGCAACTCATGTTCAAATCTCAGAGGCATACATTTAAAGTGGATTTGAAAGAAAAGGTAACAGACAAAATTAACAATATCTCAGCCCCATGAAAAGAGTTCTTAACTTGTGGGGGCATGTCCGCCATAAATTATAACCATCAGCATAATTTTGGAGTTTTAATGTTGTGAAAGAGACTTCCGCTTATATATTATAACCATCAGCAT
Organism: Asparagus setaceus; assembly: GCA_012295165.1. Taxonomy (NCBI): domain Eukaryota; kingdom Viridiplantae; phylum Streptophyta; class Magnoliopsida; order Asparagales; family Asparagaceae; genus Asparagus; species Asparagus setaceus. Next base: position 31,351,624 of record CM022708.1, on the reverse strand, counting down.
AATTTTGGAGTTTTAATGTTGTGAAAGAGACTTCCGCTTATATATTATAACCATCAGCATAATTTTGGAGTTTTAATGTAGTGAAAGAGACTTCCGCTTATATATTATAACCATCAACATAATTTTGGAGTTTTAATGTAGTGAAAGAGACTTCCGCTTATATATTATAACCATCAACATAATTTTGGAGTTTTAATGTTGTGAAAGAGACTTCAACATAATATTATAATAACATACAACAATGATATACATGCAAAAAGTTTAGATCTACTTGTAAATTATCATTCATTTTCTGACTTTTCTATAGGAATTTCCCATGGTTCTTGATATTTCTACATATTAGCTCTATATATTTAATTAATATAAAAGCTCATCAAAACTTATCATAGTTTATACAAGTTAAAATACTATATTTGATATATAATTAGACGTAAATAAATATCGCATACATGTAGACCTCATCGAGTTTTAGGTCATGGAACCAAGGGCCAAATGAATAGAGTGGCATGTAAGGAAATTGGCCATATATTTACAGAATTTTGGTTAGACAACTTCATCAATTTCAAAAGTTAGTTTGAGGACGATTGAAAATCATGGCATCCAACAAATCTCAGGACGTGTCATTTTTATGCATCATCAAACTATGTTTCAATAAGCACACATGTACAACTCAATCCGACATTGTTTACACCAAAGTAAGTCATTCATAAAGGAAAAGAAATCAAAGGAAAAGCTTCAAGATTCAAGAAAGTTGTAGATTCAGTGATGAACCTGAATCCCTTTATAAAAATTCCAAAACCTTGATCTTTCATAGACTATTGCTAGGTTTCAGCTTATCAGAATTTCACTTAACACTTTGGTTTCAAACACAAAAAATATTTTTAGAAAACATGTATAACAGATTGTTAAACAGGCCTAAATTACAAGAACATGAAGGGAAAAAAGGCTCTTTAGGACTTTAATATTGATGCATAATGCCAAATTGTGTCAATGATTAGACAACAGTGACAAGAGTAATTCACACAAGATGATACCCTCAAGGAGATCAAAGGTCACATACCTTGTCATAGCCAGAAATCAAACATTCCGCTTCATCTACTGTGCAGAACAACTCACTTCTATGCAGTCCAACTACTCCGGAATCCCTGCCATAAAATATCAACTCCGGTTCTGCAGTTTCCATAAATGCTTGTAATTCATTAGCATTTTTTGCTTTCCTAGCATTCTTCTTTCGATCACTCCACAGCCTCTTTGAATTCCAGTCTGTGAATACGTTTCCTTTATCCTCACAATGAGTTGCACCTGTGGAGTTTCAAGATTGCAACTTTTAAGTATGATAAGTTGGACAGGGAAAACATAGAAAAAAAGTCCAATTAGGTGTATTACTTGATTTCATGTTAGTGGGAGATCTCACAGGTAGGAGAGAAAATGTTGTTCCATCAGCAATAAAGAGTCGGCAACGATTTCCCAGTGCATATTTCTGTAACATTGTACGGCATGCTGCTAACCTATGCTTTGCAATATCCACACCGGTCAGGGATCCTGAGCTACCAAGTAGATCTGAGAGCATGCATAACTTGGCACCTAATATAAATAGAGGTGATTGGAAGAAGTTATGAATCAGATAAAGAAAGAAGAGGCATTCTGATGAAATTCTTCTGATGAAACTTCTACAAGTGATACTGCAATTGTGCACATTATTAATTATTAACAAAACCTCTTGCATCTAATAAAGTTGTGCACAATAAAGTAAAAGGTTCGATTAATCAGTAAGTTTAATTTTTTGAGTGCGATATTGAGCACCTTATGTTTAAGCATATCAGTACTTTATCACTCTGTTGGAAACGTGCTTTTGCCGCCTTTTGGTTCATATCACACACTAAAGATGAACATAAACATGGAGCAAATTTCATATTTCCAATACTTACGGCTGTTTTCTAAGACTTGGAGAACTGAAAAAAGATTTCTTAGCCAACGTCTATCCTACTAGATCCAGGTCAAGCCCGATCTTAGCTATCTCTTCCTCAACTAGTAAACTGGCATTAGGTACGAGGACTATAATCCACCAGGTTGATAGTCATAAAAGCTCCATCAAATAATTTCTAGAGCCTTCTAACTATAAGATGAGTTCCAGAAATATCTCATTCCGTTGGATAAGACTTGACGATGATTATGATGATGATGAGTGTACTGATTAACTAATCATATAGGTTTATATTGAAAATACATCTTTGAGAATGAACTAAAGAGCATAGCATTTGGCAAGGATGAAATGCACTGCAAGCACCTTAACCCATTAATAAATAGCTTGAATGGCACATAGCTCGTTTACTCAATATTAGCATTTGGCAGCTGAGACACTGCTATAAGTGGCCAGAATGATCCTGAATTCCGTATAAAAGTAAAGTCCTTCAGAAAAAGTGCTCTCGTATCGAACAATTGGGATGACATAAGCACGTAATGAATAGATATCATTTTGAATCTGTCAACATCTATACATTCACAAAGAGGATCCTGAGCGAGTAAGACCCAGCAACAATGATGAAATCAAGTGATTGACAAGTTAAATAAATCCATAAAAGTACAGAGATACCAATTTTTGCATCCTCTTGTTAACAGAATGCTATTGACATCTACAAGCATCATGAGACTAGAGAGGGAACGAGAAAATTATCGGTCGCATCAGGGATCCCTTTGACGCATTAATAATAAAAAATAGATTATTTAGATGCAAAATAGGCAAACAATAAATGCTAAAAAACTGCCATGTTTCTCACAAGAAAAGTGTTGAAGCGGGTTCCAATTTCTGAGAGGAATCAGCATGAGATTGACGTGCAAGTAAATTTTAACCAATACACAAAAGCAACATACTTCTCAGACACCAAAAACTAAATAGAAATTGGGCTTTGGGCACATATGAATAAATCACTTTTATCAAATTTTTGTAACTATCTTCAGTGCTGACACTTCGTATTTTTTGCATAAGGGGAAGATAAATGTCGTTTTTGTCATTTTGCCACTGAAGGTGGCAGGAATACTTCTGTGAAGGGTACTTCGATTTAGGGGTCTAGATGGATATTCGAAATATCTGTATCCAGTCCATATTTAAACTCGTTCTAATTGATTCGTATTACAGAAAATGTATGCATGGCATAGATTAGATTTAGACATGTCGTACAATTATCAGATTTGCGCCAGTGATATTCATCACTAACTAAAACTGCCTTAATAGCACTATTAGCTAGTAAAGTAACTAAAAAGGGGAGACAATATACTAATGGATGCTTGTATAGCATTTTTGGCTAACTTGTCAATTCAAATAAATTCAAATTTGAATAATATTTGTTAATTAAAGTCAATATTCTCAAAGACCAGAAATATGTGCATTTCTAAAAGAGAAGAGGTGAAACTGTAGTTACCTGGGGCTGCACATAAATCAAGGATATGATCACCTGGGGAGATATTCAAGGCCATAACAGCAGCCCCTGATGCGGCATCCATCCCATAAATCTGAAATTCAAAATGAGTCAAGGTACCAATTTAGTTGGGGGTGCATATAAAGAAAAATGAGATGGTGAGATGAGATTATTATGAGATGACCCAATAAGCTACCGAACGATGATCAACATCGCCCATCGTGATTTGCACTCATCATGATCTATATGTATAAAAAATTATATTATTTTGAATTTTCTAATTATTATTTTAGCTATGTGCAAAAGGGACGGCTATTAAGCTGTCTGAAAAATCAACATATTAAACTAGTTTCATTCATACTCTAGAAGACTCCAAACTATGTAAAAATTTGATCATATATATTTGATGATGTTTTAAACAAGATGTACGGTATTGATCATGAATTTGATGATCTGATTAGTCCATTTGAAGATAAGGTTTCATCTCAATCTCATCAAAAGTGTTCATAAGGTGGCACATTAGATTCAATCTAAGGTAGTGCCTTCAAAACTACATTAGTTGCTATTAGATTACTCGATCCACTCCGTTCATTTTGATTTATATATTTTGGATTGTATACAAACAAAAAATTAGCCATATTAGGTGGTAGTTACTCATGCATCCTCAAATATATATTCAATTAGAATCATTCTCATCATCATCAAATATTTTGCATGGCACACCTTTACCTTTCCTGAGCGGTATGAAATAGTGCTAGCAATGGGTATGGTAGATGGGATAGAGAAGAAGCCCGGTAACCAATCCAGCTTGTTGAGTGGGCAATTGAGGTCACTTTCGATCTCCATCAGATTAGATTCACAGCCAGGCTTCAGCCTTATTGTTGGGGAGGAAAATCAAAGTGTAAGTAAGTCGTGTCAATAAACAGTATTGTTTGTTTGTTGAAAGAAATAGAGTGTAGTAATTTCGGTTTTTTTAATTACCTGATATAGCGAGGGATATTGGCAGCGGCAGCGGCGGCGGTAAGATATGCTGATGGGTCGAGTCCATTTTCTTTGAGAAAGTGGAGGAGCTCAGCTGGTGGGTGTAGACTGCTATTTTCCTCCTCCATGGAGACAAAAGCATCCTTTTCTGAATCCATTAATTGTGCTAGTGATTGCTGCTGCTGAAGATGAGCAAAGCAAGAGGAAGAAGAAGGCAATCTTCGTTTCACACTGCTGTGACCGTCGATTAATAGATGGAGGAATCTCGACCGTTGATCCTAGGGCCACGAAAGAAGGAACGCCGACCAAGGGGAACTGCCAGATCTCTTGGATGGTTGGAGGCCTTGTTGGGTTATGAATTTCTTGGGCCTCTTTTCAAAACTAATAATAAGTTTCATGGGCCTATATTTATAATAATGACATAAACAGGCTTCATTTTTCATAAAATCTCCATAATCAAAAAAGAAATCTAATAGGCCATGCTGTTCACAAATAATACACTAAAATGGACCTTTTAAAAATAAAAATTAATCTAATGGGCTAAATTTCTGTCTTGCCACTGATTTCTAGTCCCAAGCCACGATGCGAGCTCCCAAGGCCTTTTAATCGCTTGTTTTGGGTCGGTAGATTGAATTTTTTTTTCCTTCTTCTTTTGTGTTTTTTGAATCTAAAATTACAAATTTGCCCATTTGTCTTTTTTCATGGGTTATATAATTCATGAAATCGTGAATTTTTGCCTCTGCAAAACTATTTGCCAAGGGATCAAAGTGACTAAAAGCAAAAAATCGTGTGTATACCTCATGAAATCGTAAATTTTGGCATCTGTAAAATTATTTTACTAACGGGTTGAAACAACTAAATATGGACAATAATCATAGGTTATAGCTCATTATTTGCCAATAGGAAATTTTTCGATAACGGTTCAAAACCACTAAAAATAGCCAAAAATCATGGTTATAGCTCATAAAATCATAAACTTTTTGCCCATGTGAAGTTATTTGCCAACGGGTTGAAAAAGCTGAAAACTGGTAGAAAATTGTGGCTTAGAGCTCATATAATCGTGATTTCTCGCTCTCGCGAAATTATTCGCCAGCAAGTTGAAACGACTAAAAATGGTCAAAAATTATGGGTTTTAACTCATGAAATCATGAATTTTGCCTCTATGAAATTATTTGTCAAAGGGTCGAAACGACTAAAAATGGCTACAAGTCTTGGGTTAGCTAATGCAATAATAAATTTTGGCATCTACGAAATTATTTACCAATGGGTCTAACGACTAAACATAGCCAAATAAGGTGGCTTATAACTCTTGATATCATAAATTTGGCCACTACAAAACTATTTACATATGGGACGAAATCACCCAAATTAGCAAAAGATCGTGGGTTATAGCTCATTAAAACGTGAATTTTACCCTTCTTGAAATTCTTTGCCAATGGGTCAAAACAAGTAAGAAATAGCAAAAAAATCATGGGTTTGAAAACATAAATTCTGGCCTATAAAAAATTATTTACCAACGACTTGAAACCACTAAAATAGGCCAAACATCGAGGGTTATAGCTCATTAAATCGTGAATTTTGGGCTCTGCAAAATTATTTGCGAGCGAGTCGAAACCACTAAAAATAGCCAAAAATTATGGATTATAGCTTATTAAATCATGAATTTTGGCCTCCGCAAAATTCTTTGACAAGGGTCAAAATAAGTAAAAAATGGAAGAAAAAAATCGTAAATAATAGCTCATGAAATTGTAAATTTTGGCCTACAGAAAATTATTTGCCAACACGGCCAAACCTCTAAAAATAGTCAAAAATCATGGGCTATAGCTTATTAAATCTTGAAATTTGGCCTCTGCAAAATTATTTGCCAATGGGTCGAAACCACTAAAATGGCCAAAATTCATGTTCTCATGAAATCGTGAAATTTTGCACCCACTAAATTATTTGCGAATGTTTCAAAACTAAAAATGACCAAACAAATCATGGATTATAGCTCATTGAATCATGAATTTTGACCCCACGAAATTATTTACCATTCTTCTGTAAAACTATTTGGCAAGGGATTGAAGTGACTTAAAATGAAAAAAATCGTGTTATAGCTCATGAAATCATTACCTCCGCAAAATTATTTACCAACTGGTCAAAACAACTAAGTATAACCAAAAATCATGGGTTATAGCTTATGAAATGCTGAATATTGACAGCAAGAAAATTATTTACGTACGGGTCGAAACCACTTAAAATGGTAAAAAAGTGTAGGTTATAGATCATAAAATTGTGAATTTTGGCCTACGAAAAATTATTTGTCAACGGGCTAAAATCACTAAAAACAGCAAAAATCGTGGATTATAATTCATGAAATCATGAATTTTTACCTCTGCAAAACTATTTGCCAAGGGAACGAAGTGACTATAAACGAAAAAATCATGTGTTATAGCTAATGAAATCATAAATTTTGCCATCTGTGATATTATTTGTCAACCGGTCGAAACAATTAAGTATGGCCAAAATTCTTGGGTTATGTCTCATGAAATCGTGAATTTTGGCATCGGGAAAATCATTTGCCTACGGGTGAAAACCACAAAAAAGGCTAAAAAATCTGTGTTATAGCGTATGAAATTGTGAATTTTAGTCCACGAAAAATTATTTACCAATGAATTGAAACCACTAAAAATAGCCAAAATTATGGATTATAGCTTATTAAATCATGAATTTTGGCCTCAGAAAATTCTTTGACAAGGGTCAAAATAAGTAAAAATGGAAGAAAAAATCGTAAATAATAGCTCATGAAATTGTAAATTTTGGCCTACGTAAAATTATTTGCCAACACGGCCAAACCTCTAAAAATAGTCAAAAATCATGGGCTATAGCTTATTAAATCTTGAAATTTGGCCTCGCAAAATTATTTGCCAATGGGTCGAAACCACTAAAAATAGCCAAAAATCATGGTTATAGCTCATTAAATCGTGAATTTTGGCCTACGTAAAATTATTTGCCAATGGGTCGAAACCACTAAAATAGGCCAAACACCGAGGGTTATAGCTCATTAAATCGTGAATTTTGGCCTTCAGAAATAATTTACCAACTAGTCTGAACAACTAAATATGACCAAAAATCATGGGTTATAGCTCATGAAATCATGAATTTTACCTCGAAAACTATTTGTCAAGGGAACGAAGTGACTATAAACGAAAAAATCATGTGTTATAGCTAATGAAATCATAAATTTTGCCATCCGTGATATTATTTGTCAATCGGTCGAAACAATTAAGTATGGCCAAAATTCTTGGGTTATGTCTCATGAAATCGTGAATTTTGGCATCGGAAATTATTTGCCTACGGTGAAAACCACAAAAAGGCTAAAAATCTATGTTATAGCATATGAAATTGTGAATTTTAGTCCACGAAAAATTATTTGTCAACGGGCTAAAATCACTAAAAACAGCAAAAATCGTGGATTATAATTCATGAAATCATGAATTTTTACCTCTGCAAAACTATTTGTCAAGGGAACGAAGTGACTATAAACGAAAAAATCATGTGTTATAGCTAATGAAATCATAAATTTTGCCATCTGTGATATTATTTGTCAATCGGTCGAAACAATTAAGTATGGCCAAAATTCTTGGGTTATGTCTCATGAAATCGTGAATTTTGGCATCGGGGAAATTATTTGCCTACGGGTGAAAACCACAAAAAAGGCTAAAAATCTATGTTATAGCATATGAAATTGTGAATTTTAGTCCACGAAAAATTATTTACCAATGAATTGAAACCACTAAAAATTGTCAAAAAATTGTGGGCTATAGTTCATTAAATCGTGAATTTTGGCCTTCAGGAAATAATTTACCAACTAGTCGGAACAAATAAAAATGGTCAAAAATCGTTGGTTTTAGCTCACGGAATCATGAATTTTTACCTCCGTGAAATTATTTATGAATAGGTAGAAATAAGTAATAAATGGCTAAAAAGCGTGGGTTATAGCTCATTAAATCATGAATTTTGGCCATTTATAATCTCTTTCTGCTCTCAAAGATTCTCAATTCCCTATAGAGCTCTCTCTAGATTTACTCTCTTGATTTTCACCAAACTCAGTACCTACAGGAACTATAACTTCCCAAAGCACTGCGACAACACCGACGCCGAGGAAGGAGGGTGATGATGACGACTGTAGAGCAAGTGTGGGGCCGGGTTTTCGCCGGTGTCAAAGTTACGACGAGGATATTTTGGGCAGAGAGAAAGTATGGCGAGGTTAGGGATTTGGGGGGAGATTGTGAAAAGAAATGGGGAGGGGGTTATTGCATTTTTTTTATTTTTTTTATTTTTTATACTAACAAGTTTGCAGCTTTTTGCCCAAATCATGCCATTTTAGGGGGATTTCTTATTTACGTGCCACGACAACATTTTCATGCCACATCAACACCTTCACAAAACCAACCAAATCGATGAAAACACAGAAAACTGACAGAGAAGCGCACTTTTTTTCACTTTCCATTGTTTTCACTTCACCAAACACCCAACCAAATAGCCCCTTACCCAGGAAACCAACCAAATAACCTGGGAGTTTTTTATATAACTCCTTCCATTTCCTTTATTCCACTTATCCTCCTTGAACTTTGGGGTGTCTCATAAGAACCCCCTAAACTTTGGCTTTTTTTTAAACACACAACCTTGTTGGGGTTAGCTGTCAATAGGAAATGAAAAAATTGCCATTTTATCAAAACAAAAAAAAAACTCCATTTGATTTGAGTTTAATATCACTGTCTCTTCTATGTCAACTGTTTATTTGATTTGCGTTTAATATCATTATTAATGAAATAAAATATTATTTTAATTAATGACGGATCTCACTCTGTTTTTGGCTTTTTATTTTTTATTTTTATACTCCAACAGGAATTTGCACTCTTCTTCCATGTTTTTATTAAGATGAGTTAAGGAAAGTACATTAATTACAACCAATCTTTAATTTAGTTTCAAATTAATTTAAGGTCCTCTCCGCTTGAAGGGTACCTTTATTTTATGCATTCTTAATTAATTAATTAATTATTTATTTTGTGAGAAAACAGGCGTAACTGGAATTTAGTAAGGTACCAGAATCACTCCACAGATTGCAATTAGTTCTTTATTCAATTGGCCTGTGGCATGAGGGTATTCAATTTCTATGCATTACTCAAATATATATTTCCTACCAATAAAATAAATTTACATTTCTTCATGCCGTTTTATACTTTACACTTCAAATACTCCAAAATGAAATGAATTAATGGTTTAGGAACTTAATATTTAAATATTTCTTATTACCCCTTCTCTTTTATATGCTTAGGATCCTGATGGCCTTAATATGGAGTGAAGTATCAACAGTTCCTATCTGGAAAGCCAATAAACTTTAAGATAATCATAGGTCCATTCATTCCAGGGGTGGTAAACGACGGAATCGAATCGAATATCACAATATTCGAATTCGAGTTCGATTCATGTTCTGATATTCGAATTCGTGTTCGAATTCGACTCGAATACTAAATTGAATTCAAATTCAGTTCGTTTATCTAGAAAGGCTTCCGCTCGTCGAACACATATGATGAGAGAAGAAAAACCCTAACCGTGAAATGTTTGAAAGCGAGATCTTCTTCGTTAGCACCTTCTGATCAGCGCTCGGCCCGCCGAACGCGAGATGAAGAGAATCAGCCGGGAGTTGCTATTTTGGAGAGGGCGGTGGCTTGATAATTGGGGCAGAAACATGAGACCCTAACCTTATTTTGAGTTATTATTTTGGTTGTATGGGCCTAGATTGTGGACTTACCAGAATGGGCCTATAGCATTAACTTATATAAGTGGTGGCCCAGCCTATTAAGTTTTTTACATTGATTTGAATGTGTAGAAAAAAGGTTTTGCAATGACTGAAATTTATAACCAATTATATTTATATTTATAGCTATAAAAAAACAAACTATATTTATAAAAAATAAATTTTAAAAAATATATATTTTGAGTACCCAAGGCATATAGAAACATAATTAATCAAATAAGCTCTACAATTTAGTCTCTTCTAGCGAGAGGAGTGATGGACGTGGAGATGTATCCTCCCAGCCCAGGTTCTAACAATCAGAGCTTCATCGCCATTTTTAGATATAGCATGTAATTGGATATGCTTAATTGCAAATTCTATATCTTAACAATTAAGCATATTATACCTTATTGGAAGATATGACTAATGATTTTATTTAACTTCAATAATTATTAAATATGATAGATATTTAATACATAGTTATCCTTAAAAAAGATAATAATTGAAGTTATTCGATTTAACTAATTAAATAGAAAATTATTATTTTATTAACTGATTACTATTTTTGATAATTAAAAGACTTATATAATTCACCAGTATTTAAAGATATGGTTTATGATTTTATTTACTTCTATAATTATTAAATATGATAGATAAACTATTTAAATACAATGTGAGATAAATACTTAAAAAAGATAAGAAGCATAAGATACGATTTAACTAATTTATTAAAAATCCTACAAATATTGATTACTAATTTAGGATAATTTGCTTTACTTATATTACGGAAGCTATATTTCCAAATTGCAACAAATTAACAGAATTCATATTTAGAAGAATTTAAAGATATGATTTTATTTTATTAATCTTCTATAATTATTATATATGATATATATTTTGTTTAAAGGCACGAAAATATATTTTTGGGTTTAAAAATAACCTAAAGATATGATCTATGTAATTTATTAAATATATTAATAGTAATATTTTTAAATCATATCCGAAATTATATATATATATATATATATATATATATATATATATATATATATATATATATATATATATATATATATATATATATATATATATATATATATATATATATATATATATATATATATATATATATATATATATATATATATATATATATATATGCACATATATTTATAGATGATAGAAACATAAAGTAAAAATTCAGAGACGTAAATCTAATGGATTCAAATAAAAGAAAAACTCAAGTCAAAAGTCTGAATATGAAACAACACAATCATCGCCATCATCAATTGTTCATCGAAGAAAAATCTACCTATAACTCTAAGCAGTGAAGAAAAATCATCCTCGATAATTCATCACGAGGAGGAAATCATTGATCTGGTAATATACTTTATTCCATTGATTATTTTTATAGATTGCATATAAATATTCTTAAATATTAGAATTAATATTTATTTGTGTAATGCATATTTATACCTTCATTTTTAAATTTTCGACTTTAACTTCTAACTTTTGAAACATAAAAATATTCGCAAAATTTTGATATTGCTATTTCTAAAATTCTTAAATATAAATAAACCCTGCTATTTTCTAAAATTTATTGGTTATTATTATCTATATTTTATGGTTCGCTTAGGTGAAAAATTTAAAGGAATTTGTTTTATTAAAACACAATAATATATGCATTGGTTCAATTGATTTTACAATATTTATCTTCAATATAATAATAACGATTCCATGAAGCTCTTATTTGTTTGTGGATCCGATGAACAAATTTAATGATCGTGGATCCGATGAATAACTTAATGAACATATTTCGTGAGTTTTAGGGACAAATTTTATTAAAAATTAGCAACTCTTATAATTTTATGCATTAGTTCAATTGTGTAGCCAAAATAGTAATAGTTTTATAATAGTTACGAATTTAATGAAAAAATAGTAATTTTATAATTTATAAAGCTACAGCTATGATCGCTTGCACATGTAATGACTTTTCCTTTTTAACAGCTTTATAATAAAAATATCTGTAAATATATTAGCATCTTATTAAATTTCTTTACATATACTCTAATTATTCTTAAATGTTTTGGAATTATTAGACTGTAAGTGTCGGAATGTCCAACGGTATTTTTTGTGAATAAAATTCAAAGTGGTGCTAGTATCCATCAGAGGAGAAATAATATTTGGGTAAGCTAATCTCTTCTTGATCAAGCAGTATCACCAATCTCAAAGAGAGTAGAGCAATTCCTAAATATTTACTTCTTAGATACATATTAGTATCACTTTGTTTGTAAAAAAAAATTGTGAGGTGCATGCTTCCAGAAATTTATTTTTTCCTGTTAATTACTCTTAATAAAAGAAACCCCTGATTAGTAGAAAGCAAAAAATTTTAATAGACATCATAAGTCAAATGCAGGGAGATATTGATTTATTAACTTTCTAATGTATTACAAAATTTAAGAGACAGGAGATGGGATCTTGGGTCTCCAGACAATGCTCTGGAGCCCTCCTCCCTTTCAAAATAAAAAGTGCAGAGGACATTGTCGTTACTCTTTCACACTTCAAATCTCTTTTTCTTTCTACTTTCTCTCTTTATTGTTTTTATCTCCGTTATCTCCGTCCCTGTTGAATGGCAAATGAGGCCTTTATTTATAGGAAGGGAAGGGAAAGTTATCGCCAAGTGTTGAAAAATAATTGGTGGGGGAGTTATGATAACTTCCTTATCGAAACTTCCTTATCAAGATTGTTGTGTTCGTTTATCATAACGAACATTTCCTTTATTTTTCACTTCTCATATGTTTATCCGCTTATCTTAAAATAAGTGTAATGAGGAGCCCATGTACTTTCAAGCTAAAATTAGGTTTGTATAGGGCTGAGTATACCCGAGTTAGATTTTATTGCCAAGGCTTATGATCACATGAAAACACCAATGCACTCTCAAGTTTGAGAATTTGGTTAATATGAAGGGGTGAAGCATGTGTCTTTATGTTGGATTAATAGAGGGTGTATGCACTCTCAAATTTACATGAGATGTGTTGGATTAATAGAGGGTGTATGTACTCTCAAATTTACATGAGTTGCTATCATCCTCACCTTGATTTTCATTTATATGAGGTACTATCCATCACATTGGTTTTGATTTATATGAGGTACTATCCTTCACATTGGTTTTGATTTATATGAGATATTATCATCCTCACAATAGATTTCATTGATAAGGCTTTTTAAGCTCATCAAATTTGACAACTACACTGGAAAGGCATGTCTCTTTAGTTTTGATTTATATGAGGTACCATCCCGCGTATTGGTTTTGATTTATATGAGGTACTATCATCCTCACAATAGGTTTTGTTAATAAGGTTTATTGAGCTCATTAAATTTGACAACTATGAGGAGAAGGCGTGCCTCTCTGAATTAATATGGAGGGCCTATCTTCATTGGTTTTGATTTATATAAGGTACTATCATCCTCACAATAAGTTTTATTGATAAGACTTGTTGAGCTCATTAAATTTAACAACTACAAGGAGAAGGCGTGCCTCTCTGAATTAATTAATATGGATGACTTACATTCAAGTTAACTTGTATATGAGCTTGTTGATACAAGAAATTTTTTTGTACGTCTACATAGACTAAAGATGTTGCTGTGCACGAAGTTGAAGCAATAGATGAGAACAATCCTATTTTGAAGAGTCTGAGAATACACGATAAATGTGTCTTCCTACAACTAATGTTGGTTTGCCCGTACTACGATGGATTCTGATATTGGCACTACAATGATCTTCTTCATCATGCAAAGAACTACTCAAAGGAATCGAGCAGAATAAATAGAAACAAGATGAAGAAACCTGCTTATCTTGAATACTATCTCCTCAATGATCTAAAGGCCCTAAAGCCGCAAATTTAATAATTAAGTAAAATAATTATAATATTTAAGTTTGCTCAAGTTTTTAATTTTAGGATTTAGATTGCTTTGTATTCAGTTTTATTTAGATTAAATTTATTTGTTTCTAGAGACGAGGAAGGATTACATCGTATCTTTTAGTTTTCTCAAATAAATATTAATTATAATGTTTGCAATAAGTTTGTTTACATGCTTGAACTATTTTTTCCTCGCTTGTAATGTACATATTTACTTATCTCATTTCTTATGATTAGAAACATTATTTTAATGTGCATGATAATGAAACATAGCAATGCAATTTAAAGACTACAACGAAATATATAAAAAATTGGGATAAGACCGTGCTTAGTACGGGCTAAAAGACTAGTATTTATAAAAATAAATTTTAAAATATAAATAAATAGTTAATAATCAACCGAATCAAATATACCTTTGGTTAAATTCTATTCATTTATAAGTCTAATACTAAAAATTATTCATTTAGTATTAAAAGAACTACCGATCGAATATGATCGAATATCTGATCTAATATTAACCTAACTGTTTATTAATTATTTGGTTCACTTCCACCCCCTAATTCATACTTATATCATACATTTAAACTCTATTTAAGAAAACATTCAATTTAAAAATTGAACAAGTAAATGAAATTTAACTTGGGTTGATTCAGGTTGGTTTAACTAAGGTAGGGTTTTAACCACACCTGATTTAAGTTCAAAGAGAAAATCATAACTTGTCTTTCTTTGTGGTAACTAATAGCAATTGGGAGACTAATTATATCTATTTAAATTTTGGTGGATGTAGTTCAATTTACTAATTTTGGGGGACTAATAGTTTAGACTAATAGTTCAAACACCCATAAAAATAACTAAAGCCTGTGGAAGCTTGCCAATTAAACAGCAAAATGTAAACATTTTTTTACGTTTCAACCAAGTGATTGTTTGGGCTTTATTTAAGCCCACTTACGTGTCAACCAATTATCTGGGTTTTATTTAAGGCCACACATTTCCATTTGCTTGTAAATCCCAAAATGCAGAAATCCCTTATTTTTGAACAAAGAAGATGATACAACTAAAAACTGGAGATACTCAAATTTACCCTATTTCTTCATCTTCCATCCAATCTGCATATTCTAATGGGTTGATTTGAGTCTAAGTTTTGACATCGGAATAGAAATATAGATAGATGGAAACAGGCTTGCTTTTAGTGTTGTATTGATTTTGAGATGAATATGGGTTTGAGTTGAATCTCAGATTCAAGGTTAGAGAACCTTGCGAGGTATTCGGGCTTTTATTGAATTTTTTACCTGATTACCAGGTCGAACTCCTTGGTTACCAGCTCTAATCCTGTTTACTACCGTTTTTTATTTTTATTTTTATCTTTGCATCAGGAGACATAGAAGTGTGTTTACCTAGATATTGAGGGCTTTAATTTTAGATGACACCCAGGCCTTACTCCTAGTACTAACGATCCCAAGCTTTTCTCATCCTAAGCAATATGGGCCTAATGATTTTGCTTCAAATTTAAGATGCCGCTCAATCATAGGCTATGAGGCGCTCAATCATAGGCTATGAGGCATATGACTTTTTTGGGCTCGTTACCCTCCTCGATGACAACTCCAAGTTCCTACGCCCCCAGTGACCGCGGACCGCCGCTCTGATCGGTGACCCTCAATTTGACGATGGAGAACCTCATGTCTTAATCCTAAGACCAGAGGGACGAATCTCGACCGTTGATCCTAGGACCAGGGGAACACAAATCTAGGGTAACTACTAGATCTCTAGGATCCCTCCTTTGGGAGATGAGAGTAGTAAGTTATATGGTCAAAATCAGGGGTGATTAGAGAGTGAGGTGGCTTTTCGTTTCGGGTTTAAGGTTTTTGTAATAAAATAAAGTGCATTACATGTGGAACACAATCATTTGGGGGAGTTATCCACAAAAAAAAAGAATCATTTGGGTTGAAAAGCAAATAAGTTTATGTATTTTTGGGTTAAACACGGAAGTAAGAATCCCAATTGTCCTCAAGATGTTGATAATAAATAAGGAGAAGGCTCTGGGCCTGTTTGTTCTGCTAAAAGAAGGTGGGAAATTAGACAATTTAGAAATTGGGCCTTTGCCAACTCGGATTTGGAGTTGGCCCATTTTCATTTCAACAGTTTGGTTCGACACTGTGCTTGGGGAAATTAAAGGGCGAAAACCCTAGCCACGTCCCCATTTTCCTCCTCTCGTTTTCCTCCGCTCTAGCTCTGAAATTGGCTGTAGAAATTGGCGATTTCTCTTTGGGAATGGAAATTTTGGAGCCCTAAAATCACCGCTCCTCTTTCCCTCCTCTCGTTTTCCTTCCCGCCTCTCTCTCAGCCTTCTTCTCTCCCGCCGTTGTCGACAATCCGGCTTTAGATCTGAGATTATCTGGTCGTTTCTGACCAAGTTGTCGTCGATTTTCTGACCAAGTGAGGGGTTTTAGATCTGAGATTATCTCGCCGCCAATTTCTACCGGGTTGTTTTTTCTTGCTGCTCAACGTTGATCCCTTCCCTTGTGGGTGTTCTTGCTTCGTAATCAAAGGTAAAAATCTACAGCTTAACTCTATTTTTTTCATTTTTCGTAAATATTGTGGTAATTTTGGTATATTTTTGGAATTTTGGTTGAAATTTTGGTGGGTGATAAAGTAGTTCAAAGATGCCGTGAGTATTTTGGTGGGTGATTAACTAGTTCAAATTTTGGTGGTAATTTTGGGTTGTTGCGAGTATTGAAAAATATTGATTTTGGTTAATATTGTTTGAGAAAAGTGGATGTTCTTCATGGGGAAAAAATTTGTTTGAATATTGACTAATAAACTGACCTAGTGAATACTACATTGAGCTAAACTGACCTAGTGAAGAAAAAATAAAAGTTAATATGCTCTCACTTTAATTTAAGATAATAAGGTTTAGACCCCTATTGTGTGCTTGCTTTTGGAATGTATGATGCAGGGATGTTGATGATGCACTCAACTTTTCCTTTGATCTCTTCATCATTGATTTTGAGTGCTTGGCGCCATAGTAATCAATTCTTAATCATCAAAATGTGAAGAGGGGTTGTGTGAGGGAATTTTACAAATTACATATTCAATTTATGCCATTTTACTGATCAGTTTATGCCAATTCAATTACATGTTGATGATGTAGTATTCACTTTATGCCAATTCAATTACATATTCAAAAATCTACTTTAGTCAATATCTATATCTAAAAGGCCATTTTACTGTTCCAATATTAGTTTTAGTGGATTTTAGTTTTAAAGTTAATATTGTTTGAATCTATTTTTATGCTATTTAAAATATTGTTATAGCTCTCTTATAGTTTACATCTGTTTGTTTTTTGATATTGTAAATGGTCATATTGTTTATATGGTTGATAACTGTGTGTGTAACATAGTTGTGGGTATTGTAGATGGATGGTGACGGAGTTGATGAGGAAACGATTAGGTCAATGGTTTCGGGGGCTGCATTTTCCGTGATGGTGATAGTATTTACTTTTTTGAGGAGAATGCAGAGTAGACGAGAAGTATAATGTAGGGGTCCTAGTGAAGAAAAAATAAAACAAAATGAACAAAGAAGTGAATACTACATTGAGCTAAACTGACCTAGTGAATACTACATTGAGCTAAACTGACCTAGTGAATACTACATTGAGCTAAACTGACCTAGTGAATACTACATTGAGCTAAACTGACCTAGTGAATACTACATTGAGCTAAACTGACCTAGTGAATACTACATTGAGCTAAACTGACCTAGTGAATACTACATTGAGCTAAACTGACCTAGTGAATACTACATTGAGCTAAACTGACCTAGTGAATACTACATTGAGCTAAACTGACCTAGTGAATACTACATTGAGCTAAACTGACCTAGTGAATACTACATTGAGCTAAACTGACCTAGTGAATACTACATTGAGCTAAACTGACCTAGTGAATACTACATTGAGCTAAACTGACCTAGTGAATACTACATTGAGCTAAACTGACCTAGTGAATACTACATTGAGCTAAACTGACCTAGTGAATACTACATTGAGCTAAACTGACCTAGTGAATACTACATTGAGCTAAACTGACCTAGTGAATACTACATTGAGCTAAACTGACCTAGTGAATACTACATTGAGCTAAACTGACCTAGTGAATACTACATTGAGCTAAACTGACCTAGTGAATACTACATTGAGCTAAACTGACCTAGTGAATACTACATTGAGCTAAACTGACCTAGTGAATACTACATTGAGCTAAACTGACCTAGTGAATACTACATTGAGCTAAACTGACCTAGTGAATACTACATTGAGCTAAACTGACCTAGTGAATACTACATTGAGCTAAACTGACCTAGTGAATACTACATTGAGCTAAACTGACCTAGTGAATACTACATTGAGCTAAACTGACCTAGTGAATACTACATTGAGCTAAACTGACCTAGTGAATACTACATTGAGCTAAACTGACCTAGTGAATACTACATTGAGCTAAACTGACCTAGTGAATACTACATTGAGCTAAACTGACCTAGTGAATACTACATTGAGCTAAACTGACCTAGTGAATACTACATTGAGCTAAACTGACCTAGTGAATACTACATTGAGCTAAACTGACCTAGTGAATACTACATTGAGCTAAACTGACCTAGTGAATACTACATTGAGCTAAACTGACCTAGTGAATACTACATTGAGCTAAACTGACCTAGTGAATACTACATTGAGCTAAACTGACCTAGTGAATACTACATTGAGCTAAACTGACCTAGTGAATACTACATTGAGCTAAACTGACCTAGTGAATACTACATTGAGCTAAACTGACCTAGTGAATACTACATTGAGCTAAACTGACCTAGTGAATACTACATTGAGCTAAACTGACCTAGTGAATACTACATTGAGCTAAACTGACCTAGTGAATACTACATTGAGCTAAACTGACCTAGTGAATACTACATTGAGCTAAACTGACCTAGTGAATACTACATTGAGCTAAACTGACCTAGTGAATACTACATTGAGCTAAACTGACCTAGTGAATACTACATTGAGCTAAACTGACCTAGTGAATACTACATTGAGCTAAACTGACCTAGTGAATACTACATTGAGCTAAACTGACCTAGTGAATACTACATTGAGCTAAACTGACCTAGTGAATACTACATTGAGCTAAACTGACCTAGTGAATACTACATTGAGCTAAACTGACCTAGTGAATACTACATTGAGCTAAACTGACCTAGTGAATACTACATTGAGCTAAACTGACCTAGTGAATACTACATTGAGCTAAACTGACCTAGTGAATACTACATTGAGCTAAACTGACCTAGTGAATACTACATTGAGCTAAACTGACCTAGTGAATACTACATTGAGCTAAACTGACCTAGTGAATACTACATTGAGCTAAACTGACCTAGTGAATACTACATTGAGCTAAACTGACCTAGTGAATACTACATTGAGCTAAACTGACCTAGTGAATACTACATTGAGCTAAACTGACCTAGTGAATACTACATTGAGCTAAACTGACCTAGTGAATACTACATTGAGCTAAACTGACCTAGTGAATACTACATTGAGCTAAACTGACCTAGTGAATACTACATTGAGCTAAACTGACCTAGTGAATACTACATTGAGCTAAACTGACCTAGTGAATACTACATTGAGCTAAACTGACCTAGTGAATACTACATTGAGCTAAACTGACCTAGTGAATACTACATTGAGCTAAACTGACCTAGTGAATACTACATTGAGCTAAACTGACCTAGTGAATACTACATTGAGCTAAACTGACCTAGTGAATACTACATTGAGCTAAACTGACCTAGTGAATACTACATTGAGCTAAACTGACCTAGTGAAGAAAAAATAAAAGTTAATATGCTCTCACTTTAATTTAAGATAATAAGGTTTAGACCCCTATTGTGTGCTTGCTTTTGGAATGTATGATGCAGGGATGTTGATGATGCACTCAACTTTTCCTTTGATCTCTTCATCATTGATTTTGAGTGCTTGGCCATAGTAATCAATTCTTAATCATCAAAATGTGAAGAGGGGTTGTGTGAGGGAATTTTACAAATTACATATTCAATTTATGCCATTTTACTGATCAGTTTATGCCAATTCAATTACATGTTGATGATGTAGTATTCACTTTATGCCAATTCAATTACATATTCAATTTATGCCATTTTACTGATCAGTTTATGCCAATTCAATTACATATTCAATTTATGCCATTTTACTGATCAGTTTATGCCAATTCAATTACATGTTGATGATGTAGTATTCACTTTATGCCAATTCAATTACATATTCAATTTATGCCATTTTACTGATCAGTTTATGCCAATTCAATTACATGTTGATGATGTAGTATTCACTTTATGCCAATTCAATTACATGTTGATGATGTAGTATTCACTTTATGCCAATTCAATTACATGTTGATGATGTAGTATTCACTTTATGCCAATTCAATTACATATTCAATTTATGCCATTTTACTGATCAGTTTATGCCAATTCAATTACATGTTGATGATGTAGTATTCACTTTATGCCAATTCAATTACATGTTGATGATGTAGTATTCACTTTATGCCAATTCAATTACATGTTGATGATGTAGTATTCACTTTATGCCAATTCAATTACATGTTGATGATGTAGTATTCACTTTATGCCAATTCAATTACATATTCAATTTATGCCATTTTACTGATCAGTTTATGCCAATTCAATTACATGTTGATGATGTAGTATTCACTTTATGCCAATTCAATTACATATTCAATTTATGCCATTTTACTGATCAGTTTATGCCAATTCAATTACATGTTGATGATGTAGTATTCACTTTATGCCAATTCAATTACATGTTGATGATGTAGTATTCACTTTATGCCAATTCAATTACATGTTGATGATGTAGTATTCACTTTATGCCAATTCAATTACATATTCAATTTATGCCATTTTACTGATCAGTTTATGCCAATTCAATTACATATTCAATTTATGCCATTTTACTGATCAGTTTATGCCAATTCAATTACATGTTGATGATGTAGTATTCACTTTATGCCAATTCAATTACATATTCAATTTATGCCATTTTACTGATCAGTTTATGCCAATTCAATTACATATTCAATTTATGCCATTTTACTGATCAGTTTATGCCAATTCAATTACATGTTGATGATGTAGTATTCACTTTATGCCAATTCAATTACATATTCAAAAAATCTACTTTAGTCAATATCTATATCTAAAAGGCCATTTTACTGTTCCAATATTAGTTTTAGTGGATTTTAGTTTTTAAAGTTAATATTGTTTGAATCTATTTTTATGCTATTTAAAATATTGTTATAGCTCTCTTATAGTTTACATCTGTTTGTTTTTTGATATTGTAAATGGTCATATTGTTTATATGGTTGATAACTGTGTGTGTAACATAGTTGTGGGTATTGTAGATGGATGGTGACGGAGTTGATGAGGAAACGATTAGGTCAATGGTTTCAGGGGCTGCATTTTCCGTGATGGTGATAGTATTTACTTTTTTGAGGAGAATGCAGAGTAGACGTAGAAGTATACGTAGGGGTCCTAGTGAAGAAAAAATAAAACAAAATGAACAAAGAATTGAATACTTAAACCGTATCTATAATGGTTTTAGTGACAGCTGTCTAAACTATGTTAGAATGCGTATTGGTGCTTTTATGAAGCTTGTGAAGATCATGAGGAAGAAAAATTACTTAAAGGACTCTCGGGATGTTACAATAGAGGAGCAGCTTGCTATGACTTTGAATATTTTAGGACATAAAACTAAAAATCGTATCTTAAGGTCTCAGTTTACAAGATCCCGTGAGACTGTTAGTAGGTACTTCAACAAAGTCCTAGAAGCCCTTTCTCATTTGCGTGGACGATATTTGAAACAAGCTCCTAACGAAGTGGCCCAAGAGATTCTTAACAATCCTAATTACTACCCATATTTCAAGGTATATCGTCTATCCTTCCAACTACTTAGTTTAGTTACATTAAAAAAAGTATATATTTTAACTTGAAAATTTTGTTTACTTTATAGGATTGCATTGGTATGATAGATGATACTCATATCGATGCTACGCTTCCCGCTAACCTTGTTGCTCGATTTCGAGGACGTAAATGTGTAACACAGAATGTTCTTACAACTTGTACGCCTAACAGTCTTTTTTCTTATGTATTAGCCGGGTGAGAGGGTTCCGCAAATGATTATAGGGTCCTACAAGATGCATTATCTAGGCCACAACCTCATGGCTTGAGAGTTTATGATGGTAACGTCACTTTAATAACTTCATTTTTATATTTTACACAATTATAGCTATTTGGTCAAATTATTAAAAAAATAATTATTCCTGTCATACACATTGTAGGCAAATATTATTTGTGTGATGCGGTATAGATGACAATGCCAGGCTTCATCTCTCCTTATCGTGGTGTCCGTTATCACTTGAAAGACACACAGGCAAAACACCCAATAATAGGAGGGAGTTGTTCAACCTTAGACATTCCTCATTAAGGACTAAGATTGAAGCTACATTTGGTATATTAAAGAATCGATTCAAGATTCTTTCTGCTAAGGCCAACTATTTATTTTCTACCCAAGTTGATATTGTCTTGATATGCACAATGCTACACAATTACATAGCAACTGTGGATCCTAACGACGATATACTAAATGAGGATGTTGACCCTTTACATGAAGATGATGATGAGCCACAAGAAGTTGATGATAATATTGTCGACTTTTCTCAACCCCAAACTCAAAGAGAACAAACACAGTCAAGAAACGAGTGGGTCCAACGTAGAGATCAAATAGCTTGGGAAATGTGGGTTGACTATTGTGTTCAACACCGTGGAGGTGTCACCACCGAGACAGGATGTGAGCCTTGATTTATCTTAGCCAATAATATTTCAATAATTGTTATTTTCTTTTTATGCATGATACTCATAAACATGACTTGATTCAAGCAATTGTAATAATTATTTGTGGTTGGTTGTTATTCACCATATGAAACTTGTTTTCAGTTATGTAATATTCATGTTGGTTATCAAATGGTTATTCAATATTTCTATGTTAGTTTAATACAGGGATGGGTGACAAATATCCACTTGAGATGTCCGACAAGATGAAAGGCATGAGTAACTAACAATCCCAATCCCCAAGTACCCTAAGGAACCCAGTTAATCAATTGAACAGTGGGCTCAATGCGGGGTTCATGCCATTTTATTCTTCGCAGTTTGGACATCCACAACCTGCTTTTGGTAATTTTTCAATTTTTGATGGTAGCTACTTTCCTATGCACCAATCAATGTCATATATGAACATGCTGACAAATCCTGTCAATTATCATCATATGGATCAAAATTCTCCTAACACATCATCAGGTAGTAACAAGAGATCACCTGTTGAAGATGTGCTTGAAACATCACCTAAAAAGATAGCGACAAGGAAAAAAAAGTTATGCACTAAGGGCAAGAAATCTGGTGGGAGTCATATGTGGTGGAATTCAAAGCATGATGATATTCTCATTCCTTACCTAGCAAGTTTAGCAAAAAAGGGCTTCAAAGTTGATAAAAGTTTTAAGACCTCAGCATTCAATATCGCGGCATGCTATGTAAACAATCACTTTGGGGGTGAATTTACTAAGTTTCATGTCATGAATCATATGAAGAGTCTTAAAACTCGTTTTTATGACATGCAAGCTTGTCACAACATTAGTGGGGCGGGATGGAAACATTAATGGGCCTTTTTCCAGATGGACCTTATGTTTAAAAGTGAGGTCGTAATAAAGATGATCTGAAATGAGCTCGTCTTCAAACAAATCATAAACCCAGTGGGCCTATTTATAAAATAAATTAAGAAACACAGGCCTCAGTGTAATAACGAAAAAAAAAATTTAAAACTGAAATAGGACTAAGTCCTCAATATTAAGGAAATTATATATGCCTTTGTTTATTAAAAATAACAAATCTAGTGGATAATAATAAAAATAGTGAAATTGGCAACATTCATAATAAACAATAAACAAAATGGGGCACTCCTCATTATCATCAGTTAGTTATATTAAAAAGCCGAACGCTTCTTACGGAAGTTTGCTTAATTTGGGTTTATGGCTACGTTGGGAAGACTAAGAAGTTTCATCCGCACTATATTCGTCTGTTTAATTTCGGTTTCACCTCGTCTTAGATTGCTTTCTAGAAAGAAATATGTAAATTATAAAGAATTTAAATTGATAATAAACAAGAAATCAATAGGCCTCTGCTCATAATAGCTTTGAAATAAAATGGACTCTCTGCATTATTAAAAATAAATCAACTACACCCCCTTTTCATAACAGAAAAATGAAAACTTGTGTAGGAATGTCTTTCACGGGTTTGGTGTTGGTAATTGGGGCTCATTTGGTACTAAGTTAAAGAAATATGGGTTAAATTTTAACACGGTAATTATTACCCTAGAAAAATTAACGGGGAAATATTCCTATGTTTGGTCTAAACTTTCAATAAGAATAAGTTGCAAAAGCACCTTCAAATTTTGAAATTTATAAAAATACCATGATAATTTCAAACTTACAACCATTATGCTGAAATTATAGGGATTACAAGCAGGCCCTAAAAATTTTACCTTAGCAAAAACACCCTAAAAGTTTTAAAATTTGCTAAAACACCCTAAAATTTTTGACATTTACAAGGAACATCTTGAAACTATAAAAATTACAGAGAGGTGTTAAATTCCAAAATTTTCAAGAGGCTATTTGTAATCCTAGATTTTCAATTTACTATTTTTAGGTTAAAACTTTCAAGGAGTGTCTACAAAATTTTGCATTTAAGGGTTTTTGCAACTTTGAAAGTTTTAGGGTGTTTTTGCAAATAAAAATTTGTAGGGGTCTATTGTAATTCTTAGATTTTTCAGTGCACTGTTCTAGGTTTGATGTTTTCAGGCTCATTTTGCAAATTTTGAATTTTGAAGTTAGTGTTTTTGTAAGTTTTAAAAGTTTTAGGGTTTTTATGCAAATCCCAAAATTTTTAGGGGACTATTTGTAGTTCCAAGATTTCAATGTACTATTTGTAGATTTGAAATATTTACAGATTTTTTGTGAATTTTGTATTTTTGAGGGTGTTTATTGCAACTTTGAAAGTTTAGGATGTAATTTGTAAATTCTAAAACTTTAGGGGCTATTTGCAGTTCATAGATTTTCAGTGTTCTATTTAGGTTTGAAAATTCCAAACATTTTCTTTAAGTTTTAAATTTTGAGGGTTTTTGCCAAAATTTAAAAGATTTAGGGTGTTTTTGCAAATTTAAAACTTTTCAGGGGCAATTTATGTGTCTTAGTTTTCAGTTTATTGTTTTATTTTTGAAATTTTTAGTTCTTTTGTAAATTTGTAATTTTATGGTGTTTTTAAAATATTAGGGTGTTTTCTCAGAATTTCAAAACTTTTGGGATGGTTTGTATTTCCCGATTTTCATTGTTATGTTTTTGTAAATTTGAAACTTTCCGCTTTTGTAAAGTTTGAAAATTTTAGTGTTATCTGTATGTTTTGAAATTTTAGCTTGTTTTATAATTCTTGAAAATTTTGAGGGTTTGTTTTGTAGTTTTGGAATTGTTAGCGGTTGTTTGTAATTTTTATTTACAAGGGGATATTTATAAATTTTTTTATTTATGGGGCTTTTGATAAGTTTTGAAACTTTTTGGGGTTATGTATAAGTGCACATGATTAAATGATTTAAGCCTAAACTTTCCCCTTTTATCCTACTACTTCACTTGGTTAAAGTTTATTCTCACATGTGGCTAAACTTTTAACCTTGAAACTTTAACATGATAACAAACATGGTTAAAGTTAGTAGAAAGTTTATTAGGATAATGTTTAACCCCTTTACCCTTGTACCAAACAAGCCCTTAGAGTGGTAAATCTTAAGCATAAGGATACATATACGTAACAAGGAAGCAGACTTCTAGTCAAGCGGATTTAAAGAAAAATAAACCCATGAATCCCCAAAGACCCATACCAACAAAAGAAAAATAAATAAATAAATAATAAAATGAAATAAAATAAAAATAAACCCAACATTAAAATCTAGAAAAAATGAACAAAATAAATCCACGAAACAAAAAGAGAAAAAAGGATTCGTTAAAAAGTAGCTATTTGTATAAATACACCTTAAAACGCTGCATTTGCAAAAATGCCCTTCAAATCTCAATACTTATAAAACTACACCCTCATAGTTTAGAAAAATATCCCCTTCTAGAAGTGGAGTTAATTAGTAAACGATACACTTTTACCCTTCTCTCAATTTATATCAGCTAAAATGGCATATCTTCACTTTATTCCTTGCACCTAAAATTAATAGTCAACCGCGTTAGACCTCCGCTCTTAAAAAAATCCTCTTTTCCGCTTAAACTCGCCCTCCCGTGGTGGACATCGCACTCAACCTCTTCAGCCATGCTCCCTCCATGAATACTCCCTAGCCGATTTCTCCGCTCACTTTCATCTTTGTCTCCCTGTTACGTACTTCTCTCTGCCTCTGTGCCTTCTTTACCTTTCAGTTTAAGGCAACACCTCTAAGTAATATTGTTCATTCTGTTGGAACAAACCCAGGGCCCAATAGAGCAGAGTCGCAGCTAAAGTATTGCAGAAGTAATAAATAACACACAGATTTACGTGGAAAACCGCCTAAATGAATTTAGGGTAAAAACCACGGGCAAGGATAGAAGAATTCACTATGAGGAAAAATTTAGGAGGATTACAATCTCTCTTTTACAAAGAGATACTCTCTCTATTATTTTCTCTCACTTCTATATGTAGAGGAGTTGTTGTTTCTGGGATTTTTGGGATAATTTGAACTTAACGTCTGGGGGGCTATTTATAGCTGCGTTTGTGGTAGGTGAGCACTGTTGCTACAGTATTTGCTACAGGACTGCTACAGTGGCGGTTGGTGAGTCTGCGGTTGGTAGGTACTGGAGCAATTGCGGCTACTGTAGCAATTGCGGCTTTTCTAACAATCTCCCACTTGAAGATTTGATTGAGTATTAATCATATCTTCACACCATTCTTTCTATCTTGCCATCTTCATGTTGCTCACGTCTGTTTGGGTCGAAAGTTGATTCCATTTGTAATAGCGAGACACAAGCGAAGTGTCTCGCTTGTAGCGAGGCACAAACAAGTGTCTCGCTAATAGCGAGACACAAGCGAAGTGTCTCGCTTGTAGCGAGGCACAAACAAGTGTCTCGCTTGTAGCGAGGCACAAACAAGTGTCTCGCTAATAGCGAGACACAAGCGAAGTGTCTCGCTTGTAGCGAGGCACAAACAAGTGTCTCGCTAATAGCGAGACACAAGCGAAGTGTCTCGCTTGTAGCGAGGCACAAACAAGTGTCTCGCTAATAGCGAGACACAAGCGAAGTGTCTCGCTTGTAGCGAGGCACAAACAAGTGTCTCGCTAATAGCGAGACACAAGCGAAGTGTCTCGCTTGTAGCGAGGCACAAACAAGTGTCTCGCTAATAGCGAGACACAAGCGAAGTGTCTCGCTTGTAGCGAGGCACAAACAAGTGTCTCGCTAATAGCGAGACACAAGCGAAGTGTCTCGCTTGTAGCGAGGCACAAACAAGTGTCTCGCTAATAGCGAGACACAAGCGAAGTGTCTCGCTTGTAGCGAGGCACAAACAAGTGTCTCGCTAATAGCGAGACACAAGCGAAGTGTCTCGCTTGTAGCGAGGCACAAACAAGTGTCTCGCTTGTAGCGAGGCACAAACAAGTGTCTCGCTTGTAGCGAGGCACAAACAAGTGTCTCGCTAGTAGCGAGACACATCAAGGTGTCTCGCCGAGGCGAGGCACAAACAAGTGTCTCGCTAATAGCGAGACACAAGCGAAGTGTCTCGCTTGTAGCGAGGCACAAACAAGTGTCTCGCTTGTAGCGAGGCACAAACAAGTGTCTCGCTAATAGCGAGACACAAGCGAAGTGTCTCGCTTGTAGCGAGGCACAAACAAGTGTCTCGCTAATAGCGAGACACAAGCGAAGTGTCTCGCTTGTAGCGAGGCACAAACAAGTGTCTCGCTAATAGCGAGACACAAGCGAAGTGTCTCGCTTGTAGCGAGGCACAAACAAGTGTCTCGCTAATAGCGAGACACAAGCGAAGTGTCTCGCTTGTAGCGAGGCACAAACAAGTGTCTCGCTAATAGCGAGACACAAGCGAAGTGTCTCGCTTGTAGCGAGGCACAAACAAGTGTCTCGCTTGTAGCGAGGCACAAACAAGTGTCTCGCTAATAGCGAGACACAAGCGAAGTGTCTCGCTTGTAGCGAGGCACAAACAAGTGTCTCGCTTGTAGCGAGGCACAAACAAGTGTCTCGCTAATAGCGAGACACAAGCGAAGTGTCTCGCTTGTAGCGAGGCACAAACAAGTGTCTCGCTAGTAGCGAGACACATCAAGGTGTCTCGCCGAGGCGAGGCACAAACAAGTGTCTCGCCGAGGCGAGGCACAAACAAGTGTCTCGCTAATAGCGAGACACAAGCGAAGTGTCTCGCTTGTAGCGAGGCACAAACAAGTGTCTCGCTAGTAGCGAGACACATCAAGGTGTCTCGCCGAGGCGAGGCACAAACAAGTGTCTCGCTAATAGCGAGACACAAGCGAAGTGTCTCGCTTGTAGCGAGGCACAAACAAGTGTCTCGCTTGTAGCGAGGCACAAACAAGTGTCTCGCTTGTAGCGAGGCACAAACAAGTGTCTCGCTAATAGCGAGACACAAGCGAAGTGTCTCGCTTGTAGCGAGGCACAAACAAGTGTCTCGCTAATAGCGAGACACAAGCGAAGTGTCTCGCTTGTAGCGAGGCACAAACAAGTGTCTCGCTAATAGCGAGACACAAGCGAAGTGTCTCGCTTGTAGCGAGGCACAAACAAGTGTCTCGCTAGTAGCGAGACACATCAAGGTGTCTCGCCGAGGCGAGGCACAAACAAGTGTCTCGCTAATAGCGAGACACAAGCGAAGTGTCTCGCTTGTAGCGAGGCACAAACAAGTGTCTCGCTAATAGCGAGACACAAGCGAAGTGTCTCGCTTGTAGCGAGGCACAAACAAGTGTCTCGCTAATAGCGAGACACAAGCGAAGTGTCTCGCTTGTAGCGAGGCACAAACAAGTGTCTCGCTAATAGCGAGACACAAGCGAAGTGTCTCGCTTGTAGCGAGGCACAAACAAGTGTCTCGCTAATAGCGAGACACAAGCGAAGTGTCTCGCTTGTAGCGAGGCACAAACAAGTGTCTCGCTAGTAGCGAGACACATCAAGGTGTCTCGCCGAGGCGAGGCACAAACAAGTGTCTCGCTTGTAGCGAGGCACAAACAAGTGTCTCGCCGAGGCGAGGCACAAACAAGTGTCTCGCTAATAGCGAGACACAAGCGAAGTGTCTCGCTTGTAGCGAGGCACAAACAAGTGTCTCGCTAGTAGCGAGACACATCAAGGTGTCTCGCCGAGGCGAGGCACAAACAAGTGTCTCGCTAGTAGCGAGACACATCAAGGTGTCTCGCCGAGGCGAGGCACAAACAAGTGTCTCGCTAGTAGCGAGACACATCAAGGTGTCTCGCCGAGGCGAGGCACAAACAAGTGTCTCGCCGAGGCGAGGCACAAACAAGTGTCTCGCTAATAGCGAGACACAAGCGAAGTGTCTCGCTTGTAGCGAGGCACAAACAAGTGTCTCGCTAATAGCGAGACACAAGCGAAGTGTCTCGCTTGTAGCGAGGCACAAACAAGTGTCTCGCTAGTAGCGAGACACATCAAGGTGTCTCGCCGAGGCGAGGCACAAACAAGTGTCTCGCTTGTAGCGAGGCACAAACAAGTGTCTCGCCGAGGCGAGGCACAAACAAGTGTCTCGCTAATAGCGAGACACAAGCGAAGTGTCTCGCTTGTAGCGAGGCACAAACAAGTGTCTCGCTAGTAGCGAGACACATCAAGGTGTCTCGCCGAGGCGAGGCACAAACAAGTGTCTCGCTAGTAGCGAGACACATCAAGGTGTCTCGCCGAGGCGAGGCACAAACAAGTGTCTCGCTAGTAGCGAGACACATCAAGGTGTCTCGCCGAGGCGAGGCACAAACAAGTGTCTCGCCGAGGCGAGGCACAAACAAGTGTCTCGCTAATAGCGAGACACAAGCGAAGTGTCTCGCTTGTAGCGAGGCACAAACAAGTGTCTCGCTAATAGCGAGACACAAGCGAAGTGTCTCGCTTGTAGCGAGGCACAAACAAGTGTCTCGCTAGTAGCGAGACACATCAAGGTGTCTCGCCGAGGCGAGGCACAAACAAGTGTCTCGCCGAGGCGAGGCACAAACAAGTGTCTCGCTTGTAGCGAGGCACAAACAAGTGTCTCGCTAATAGCGAGACACAAGCGAAGTGTCTCGCTTGTAGCGAGGCACAAACAAGTGTCTCGCTAGTAGCGAGACACATCAAGGTGTCTCGCCGAGGCGAGGCACAAACAAGTGTCTCGCCGAGGCGAGGCACAAACAAGTGTTCGCTAATAGCGAGACACAAGCGAAGTGTCTCGCTTGTAGCGAGGCACAAACAAGTGTCTCGCGACTATGGCGAGACACAATCTTCCGTGTGTTGACTTCTTAAGATTTTGACGAAGTTGTCCTTCGATCTTCTCATGATTTAGTCATATTTGAGGTTCTTCAGCAATTTTTGATGCCTACAACGTCTTCATCAGGCCACAAGAGGATCGACACCAAACAAACTTGTCAGTATTGACTGCTTTTGTCAAAAAATCTGCTATGTTATCTTTGGTGTGAATTTTCTGCATATCCATGGTTCCTTCCTCCACTTTCTCACGAACGAAGTGGTACTGAACTCGAATGTGTTTGGTCTTTAAATGAAAGGCTGGATTTCTTGCCAAATGCAAAGCACTCTGACTGTCACCATCTTTTGTTCATGGCCGAGTTCCTCCAGCACCATCTTCAACCATATCGCCTCTTTACTAGCTTGTGTAGCTGCTACATATTCTCGCTTCGTTGTTGAAGTAGCCACAACCGATCAGTAGCTTTGAAACCCGACTTCCATACTCCGCCAAAGAAGTGCAAACACATAGCCTATGGTGGATTTGCTATTATCACGATCGCCGCATAATCAGAATCAACATATCCACTGACAATAAAATCAGATCTCCCATAACATAATGCAACATTTATGGTCCCTTTGATGTATCTTAGGACCCTCTTTACAGCATTCCAATGCTCTTTACCAGGATTCGCCATGTATCGACTAACCACTCCCACTGCTTGTGCAATGTCTGGTCTTGTACAAATCATAGCAAACATCAAACTTCCCATCACGATGCATACCTGCATCGAGACATCTCCATCCTCTCTTCTTCACTGCTAGGACACATATTGGAGGATAAATTAAAATTAACAGGAAGTGGGGTAGAAATTGACTTACAATCTTGCATGTTGAAGCACCGCAAGATTTTCTTCAAATAATTCTTCTGAGAACGCCAAATCTTCCTATTATTTCTGTCTCGGTAAATTTGCATCCCTAGAATCTTATTTGCGGCTCCTAAATCCTTCATTTCAAATTTCCTAGCCAATTGAGCTTTCAATTTTTTGATACGATCTTTGTTGGGGCCTGCAACCAACATGTCGTCAACATACAATAATAAAATAACAAAGTTATTTTCGCCAAACCTCTTGAAATATGCACAAGGGTCTGAATTGAGTCTGTTGTATCCAAGGCTCATGATGAATGAATCAAATCTCTTGTACCAATACCTGCTTTTAGACCGCATGCAGATTTGTTTAGCCTGCAAACCAAGTTCTCCTTTTCTTTTTCTTCAAAACCTTCTGGTTGGAGCATATAAATTTCTTCTTCAAGATCTCCATGAAGAAATATTGTTTTCACATCTAGCTGCTCTTCTTTCTGAGCATATCCTTTGACCACCAATCTAGCACGATATCACTCCACTTGATCATCGCCATTTCGCTTGATCTTGTAGACCCATTTATTTCCAATGGTCTTCCTTCCTTGTGGTAGTGACACAAGTTTTCAAGTCTTGTTCTTCTGGAGAGCTTCGATCTCTTCCTGCATTGCTGTCATCCACAAAGATGCGTCTGTACTGCTTACAGCTTCATGGAAAGTTGATGGCTCTCCATCCTCCGTTAGAAGACAATATGTAACGTTACTCTCCGTAATATACTCCGAGTGCCAAGCCGGTGGTCTTCTCTCACGAGTTGACCTTCAAACTTCTGGATCCTCGGCTTCGACTGGTTCTTGTACATCATGCTCCGGTGCTGCTTCAGAAGAATCTTGATCATTTTCCACCTGAATATCTATAGTCTCTGAGTCCTTCCCTGAACTGCTTCCTTTCTCTTCTCTTTGCAGTTGGTTCTCTACAAAGATAACATATCTGCTGATGATAACCTTGCGGGTAGTGGGATCCCACAGGCGATACCCCTTTACTCCATCAGCATACCCTAAGAATATACATTTTCTGGATTTTGAATCCAGCTTTGTAATTTCTTGGACATTATACATTACATACACTGGACTTCCAAATATATGGAGGTTAGAATAATCAGCTAGCTTGCCACTCCACATCTCCACCGGTGTCATCAATCAGATATGTTGATGGAGATCGATTCACCACATAACAGCGGTTTTATCGCTCACCAAAAGACTTTCTCCAGATTTACAGTAGCCAACATTGCTCTGATTCTTTCCAACAGAGTTCTGTTCATCCGCTCTGCTACTCCATTTTGTTGTGGAGTATACGCCGTACTGAATTATCTTTTGATGCCTTCTTGCTTGCAGAATGCGAGAAATTCACCGTCTGTGTATTCTCCTCCATTATCTGACCTCAAGCACTTGATCTTCTTGTCGATTCAAGCTCGACTCGCTTTGTAGGCTTTAAAGACTGAGAACACATCCGCCTTCTTCTTGATAGGATACACCCAACATCTCCGGGAGTAATCGTCAATAAAGGACACGAAATACTTCACACCTCCCATGGATGTAACTGGTGCTTGCCATACATCAAAATGAACCAGTTCCAGAGTAGCATTGCTTCTAGAACTCGATGTGTTAAACTTCAGCCGATGCTGCTTGCTTGTAACACAATGCTCACAGAACAAAAGAGCTACCAATTTGAGCCCAGGAAGCAGGTTCTGATCAGAGAGAATCTTCAAACCTCGTTCTGACATGTGGCCTAGTTTACGGTGCCACATCATGGTTTCTTCTTCTCCACGGCTGGTTGACGCCACACATGAATCAGCTTTCTGCAGAGTCTCTCCCTTGAGCATGTATAGGTTTGCAGCTATCTTTTCTCTTTTGATCACTACAAGCGCCCCTCTAACAATCTTCATGATCCCATTTGCTATATGAGTTTTGCATCCGAGCTCGTCTAATTATCCCAAAGATAACAGATTCTTCTTCAGGCCCTTCACATGTCGCACATCTTGAATAGTGCGTATTGTACCGTCAAACATTTGAATTTTAACAGTGCCAATACCACAGATCTCCAAAGCATGATCATTGCTCATGAATACGTAACTCCCCGAGGTAGGTTCATATTTGTGAAACCATTCTCCGATGTCATGTGCCAAGAAGTCGCTGAATCTAGAAGCCGACGCCAAGAACTTCTTTCGTTTTCATTAACAAGTGTTTGCTCCATCAGATAAAATTTCACCATCGTCGATGTCGACAACGCATCCTTGAGATGTTAATGGCTCAAGACTTTTATCACCACTCTTCTTATTGTGCCAACACCACTTGACGCGCCCCTTTTGCCATAGTTGTAGCATTTGATATGCTTCTTACTCCTTGACTTCGATCTACCACGAGCATGACTCCCACCGAGCTCGGTTCCGCTGATCTTCCTCTCGCCATCGATAAGGCCCCCGCTGTCGCGAACTTGCTACCGTTTTCTTTGTTCTTGCCGATTTTCTTCCTCCGCATCAGCACGCAATGTCGTCGAAAACTAACTTCTCCGCAAGGACGTTATTTGTGAGGTTGATGATGAGTTGATCATACGAGTCAGGTAGACTCTGAAGTAGAAGCTCCGCATGTTCATTCACACTGATTGCATGTCCCAACGTTGTGAGCTGGGAGAACAATGTGTTTAGGGTGTTGATATGGTCGGTCATCGATGTAGATTCCGCCATCCGGAGAGTGTAAAGTCTTCTTTTTAAGAAGATTTTGTTGTGCAAGGACTTCGCCTCATATAGCTTTGTTAGAGTATCCCAGATCTCCTTTGCTGTCTTCTTCTCTTCTATGCTTGACAAAGACTCGCCGCCTAATGCCGATGGATATTTGCTATAGCATTCCGGCCCATTTCGTTCCACTTCTTATCATCCGTGATGTCCACGCCTTTCACCGATGGTCGCTAGGCAATTATCTTTTCTCAAGATAGCCTTTATCTTTAACTTTCACAACGAAATTACTTCGCTGAATTTCTCGATCTTGAAATTCTCGAACTTTGCCGCCATTGCTTCTACCACTAATAGTAACTCCTTACTATCTCACGGAACGGATTTATGAACAAGATCCCAGATTTGTGAACAAGATCGCACTCGTGAATAGTGCCTAGTACCTTCGAGAGTAAATGATATCTAGCTTATTTTCGATGTGAAGGATCCACCTTTGGTGGAATGAGCATAATGATAAGCATATATCAATACCCTAAGTCGACTCGATACCACTTGTTGGGACAAACCTAGGGCTTAATAGAGCAGAGTCACGCCTAAAGTATTGCGTATAAT
Organism: Asparagus setaceus; assembly: GCA_012295165.1. Lineage (NCBI taxonomy): Eukaryota > Viridiplantae > Streptophyta > Magnoliopsida > Asparagales > Asparagaceae > Asparagus > Asparagus setaceus. The sequence goes on along the minus strand of CM022708.1, from coordinate 31,316,731 downwards.
AAAGAACACACGATTTACATGGAAAATCCCTAAATAAATTTGGGGTAAAACCACGGCAAGGATAGAAGAATTCACTATGAGGAAAAATTTAGGAGGATTACAATCTCTTTATAAGGAGATACTCTCTATTATTTTCTCTCACTTCTATATGTAGAGGAGTTGTTGTTTCGGGATTTTGGGATAATTTGAACTTAAAGCCCGGGGCTATTTATAGTCGCTTGTGGTAGGTGAGCACCGCTGCTACAAGATTTACTACGTGACTACTACAGGCGGTTGGTGAGTCCATGCTGGTGGTAGATCAGTAGATTATACCACCGTAGAACTTGTGGCTATCGTATAGCAAGCGCTTTTCTAACACATTCTTCTAGGTTGTTTCCTTTGGTGCCTTGTAGTTGGAGTACTACTATTTTGTTGTTTGGTTTAGATTGAAATAATGAATTTGATAGCCTGTGATTGAGATGTGTTCTTTTGTTGTTGATTGTTGACCGCATTTGTGAAAATGGTCTTGTGGCTCTTTATTTGTGATTAAGATCATATTGATTAATACTTTGGTAGTTTGTTTGTCATTAACTGTGAGAACCTATTGTTTCTAACTCAGCTCCTCCTGCTGAGGTAAGCATGCATCATTTCTTTTTAGTGCTTTTCGATGGCCAGACCCTACAATTGGAGAAGAAAAGGTGGGGGTGGCGGGGAGGCTTACATTGGGTTTGTTTTTAGCTGTCGAATAGATGGGAAAGATGAGGGTAAAGATGGTAATTGGCATTTAAGCAAGGGGATTTCAGCATAGTTTTTTTTATTTAACTTTGTAAGTAGCAAATAATTAATCAAGAAAGGTAACTTAGTCATTTTAAAAACGTTTAATAGATCTAGATGTAATATGGGAAGAAAAAAAATCCTAATAACTTTATTGGGGAATATTAGACAAGAAGGGATTTGAGGACGTGGCTTTGGGTTGATAGGTATTATGCTCATCTATGCGCTGTTAAAAGTCCAGCTCTTCTAGTTTAAGCGCTGGCAAAATTAAAAGTGGCCATTTTTATTTTAATTCTTTTGAGGGCCTGGCTAATGGGCCGTTTTATTTGTTTAATTTCACTTTTCTTTTCAATTCTTTAGCCCAGCCAATTGCACTTCTTTGCATAAGAAACTTACGTAGTTTTAATTAACTATTTCTACACCCTGTGCCTCCCTTGGTACTTACTAACTGCATTATTTTCCCAAGCACAGAGATCCCGTAAATCATATTCACGATACTTTTTTATAGCAGTCACTAGGTAAACGTTCTTCATACAAAGTAATGTAGGTCTGAATTTTTGCACTCAAATAACACTCTACTGACTTTATGTACTCACAATCATAGAGGCGGTCAAAATCATACTCCCTTTAAAAGCACGAAGTTATGAAAAATCTTTCTAGACTAAAATACCCTTTACCCTTTTTAAATATCCAAAATACCCTTTACCCTTTTTAAATATCCTAATCCTTGGTATTTGTAATGTTATACACTATCTAAATCTAAAAGTTTAGATAATATCCTAATATATAATATAATGGAGTGAAAGATATAATTAGTTATAAGCTTTTGTTAATATATGCAATCCCTTTTAAATATCTAATGCCTAAGTACCAATCACATGAATTTTATTGTTAAAACTAATATTATATCCTAATCCTAATCCTTGTTAAACTACTAAAAGAATATCTATCCTTAGTAATGCGTAACTAATTTTATTGTTAAAACTAAATATTATATCCTAATCCTAATCCTTGATAAACTACTAAAAGAATATCCATACTTAGTAATGATTCATGTCTATAAATATTTGCACACAAAAATTATTCTATTACACAAAAGTTTTAACTAAATATCTATCCTTAGGACGTGATATTACATATAATTAGTTGTGTTATTATTATTATAATCATATATTATACAATTTGCAATATTTATACTAAGAGAACTCTAATTGTAATTGTTATCCTATCACACTAACACCTCATACCTATATATTAACCAAGAAATTACACAATTTTCATACTAACTTCTCCTTCAACATGTATGTTCTTTTTATTTTCATGATTATTATTCTTTAGTAATATTGGTCCTTTCTTATCTTCATGATTATTCGTTAGTAATATTGTGTATTTGATTCAATGGTGATGTTGATTCATGTCAATTGTTTATAATGATTTCTCCTCTTATTTCGTAACCTCTTTTGTTAGTGTCTTCTTCCACAGGTATGTCCTATCGTTGCCTTCATTGTTTTACTTTTGTAATATTGTGAAAAATATTTATAGCAGTGTATAGTTGTTGCTAGCAAATTAATTTTGATCTGATTATGCCTGAAAGTGGAAACCCTCGGTTACATGTTGATTGTTTTGAGTCCTTTAAAAAAAAGCCCATGGCCCATTCTGAGAAAATTAGGTGGAAGGGCCCTAATGTTAATAATACCTGCAGCCTGCACCATACATGCGTGACTTCTAACAAAATAGTTTTTTTTGGGTCCTAGACTGATTTCCATGCTGAAAGTCCGATACAGCATTTTATCACTAACTGATTATGATTGCTACAATATCAATTCAACACAGCTTCGGACTCTATACCATGCTGTTGCTATCAAATTCCTCTCCCAACCCATTATATAGCTAGACTTTTGATAAAAGTCTTTGCGTGATGTAGGAATCTCAATCCTACATCAAACCGGATTGTAATCGGATAAGTTGGTCAAAGGAACTTATTGAATGACTTGAATTTCTTTATCCCATTAGCTAACAGCCAATAGGAACGAAACCAGAGACCTTTAGTTCTTATATCTCATAGCATTAGCAAATTCATATATCATTCGGATTAGAACTTGTATTAAGAACTCTTCAACAACTAAAATATCAAATCATTGCCGCATGCAGCCACGTTCGAGAATCCCAAGATGAATCATACCCGATTCGATAGTTGAGTCACACTACCATTGAAATTATTAATTAGGATTAATTAGGAATAGATTGCAATGCAATATCAAAATGGGTCAAAGGTAACATTGACTATTGAAAGATTTACCTAACAAGTTAGTTAAGACTTTGAATTACTATTGAACATGGCTAAAGGAAGTAGTTATCGAAGTTTAACATGGCTAAATACAATTTCAAAGTAGTAATAATTTAAAACTTTAAAACTTATACTATTATTATTAATTTAAAAATTTCAAAATTAATATTGTGTATTTGATTCAATTAAATACAATCTTAATTGCTAGCAACAAATTTTCATATATATGATAGCATTTAATAAAATAATATGAATGCCAAAAGAACTTATACCAATAGGTCGACATTTTAATCATACTTTTCTATGCTAGACACAAACACAATCAATAACACAACCCAAAGCCTCATATTGCTGTACCTCAAAATTTCTTTACAAATATCCCCCATAAACAATAAACAATATTGGCAATGCAGTGTCAATGTCCCCCACTTAATATGTTCCCTTCTCAATTATCTATCACCGTACCAACCACCCCCCCTCTCCCCTCTATATCCGAGTATCAATTTCAAACCAAACAAACTAAACAAATTAACAACAACAACCAATTATTTCGCACGTGAAACAGTATAAAGATGGAGAATGAATTGTTGATTTTCTCATTCACAATAGGAGCGTATAAATAGAGTACAAGGGATTACATCAGATCCTAAATCAATGCTGTTATGGTCATAACCACTAATCAGTGATTAAGGAGAAAAACCAAGTGCTGACATGGATAAATGCTTGCTTGTCAACGACGAGCGGCACGAACCTCCACACCCGACCCACCGGGCGGCCAGCACTTACCGACCCCGTCACGGCCCATTGAACGACTATCGCCATAGCCGACGCGAGAGGTGACGCAGGTCGCCCATCGACAACTCTCGCGGCGACGCGAAGACGCGAATAGCCGTCCGCCGCCAATTGGCCGCCGGCTATTCCACGACGCCGTCCCCGGACGATATAGGAACGACCGGCTATCACCTTCCAACCGCTGGTCCGCCGGACGACGCGAAGGCGGTGCTAGTCGCCCTTCCAACCCGCCCACCATTGTAACCCTTCCAACCGGGGCCGCCTCCCCGGACGATGCGAAGAGAATCTAGGCCCCTCTTCTCAACCACCCATCCTCTGAGATGACGCGAAAGGCAGAGCTAATCGTCCCGTTCAGCTAATCCCCCCAAGGGATGCCTCAGGAGGCCATGCGAGTCGGCCACCCGGCCACAGCTCCCCCATCTCATCCTACGTGGTTCCTCCACTGAACGACGGTTATACAAGCATCGAGCCCATCAACATCGCATTAAATGCACCGACACTCTTTAACTCCCCCGCCTCTCACGGTATTTAAGACACCTCGGACCCATGCAGCTACAGGCACCGTCAATCCCATCCCATTAATGGCGAATAGACCACACCAACCCTCAAATTACCCGCAATTTGACACCTGTGAAGGCCACCACCATGGCAGATAAAGAGATGTTCACCACTTACCGACTCACACGTGGAGGAGAGGGTCGTCTCATCGGTGGTTCCCTAACCGATGGAAAGACGAAAATACCCACACAACCCTAGGTATAAGTAGCAACGTGAACAAATGAACCAAGTAAGTGATTTTTTCTAAAGTGAATTCTCGCCCATTATATTATCTCCCCATTACTAACTTGACCGTCGGAGGAACCACTGAGATCCCAACTCCGCCTTTTCCACGTGTTCCCTTCGTAGCGTAATCCCCTAATCGGAATCGTCACCGACATTAGAGAGAAGGCGACTCGCCTCTTAAAAGCTAAACTCCCCGAGGTTAGTGGATTATATACATCAACAAATGCTAATTACAATCCTCTAATTAATGATAATTATAAATAAGGAAGGTCAATGCTATCGATCCTAAATCATGCTATCATCGATCCTAAATCAATGCTATTAGATTTACCCTCCGACACGCTAATACCCCTAAGAAGATCAAGTGTGGGTCCGCATTTGTAGCTTGGACCTTAAGAAACCGAACCGAGGTGAGCCAAGAGGCTTAGTAAAGATATCAACAAGTTGATCGCCAGAGACGACATGTTGAACTTTGAGAAGACTCGAGTCAACGCTGCTCGAACGAAATAATAATCAAGATGAATGTGCTTCGATCGAGCTTATGACGGGTTTGCTATCATGAACGTTGCCCCAATGTTTTCACATAAAAGGATAGGTGGTTGTGTTTGTGTGACACCAAGTTCATGGAGAAGTTGTTGCAGCCATGATAACTCAGCAGTCGTATAAGCAATAGCGCGGAATTTAGCCTCCGTGCTTGATCGGGCTACCACTCGTTGCTTGTGAGAAGTCCAACTGATAAGGTTTGGGCCAAGATAAATGGCAAAGCCATATTGAGAGCGACAATCATCCTTGTCAGAGATCCAACCAAAGATCGAGTAAGCACGAAGCTGAGTAGAGGAGTCACGCTGCAGAAGTAGACCATGATCAATCGTACCTTTAAGGTAGCGCAAAATGCGTTTGGGAGCTTGCCAATGAGTAACAGTGGGGGAATGCATGAACTGACAGATGCGATTAACAGCATAGGCAATTTTCGGGCGGGTAATTATGGCGTACTGGAGAGCACCCATAACTTGTCTATAGAGACATGCATCGCCAATGTGTTCACCGCTTTTATGAAGTCGAGAACTAGGATCACCGGCGAAGAAATTGGCTTAGCATCGCCATGTGACAACGGGCCAAAACATCCCTAATATACTTTGATCGAGACATAATCAAGCAAGAAGCATGAGGCAAGACTTCAATACCCAAGAAGTAGCGAATGGACCTAAGTCTTTCAAAGGAGAATGTCCGATGAAGAAGGTCGATAAAGCGCTTGATGTAGCCCGAATCATCGTCAGAAGGATCAAGTCATCAACATATACAAGCGTAAATAGTAGTAGTGGATGACTTGTGAACAAATAGTGATGTGTCGAGTAGCAAGCACAAAAGCCATTCAAAGTAGAAAGGACTTGAGCTTATTGAACCAAGCTCGAGGGGCTTGCTTGAGACCATAGAGTGCTTTGTTGAGGCAAACATGGGAAGGTCGCGGTTCGACGCTGAACCCTTGGGTTGCTCCATGTACACCGCTTCACCAAGTCACCATTCGAAAGGCATTGTTGATGTCAAGTTGACGAATAGGCCAGCCCTTGGATAATGCTAAGCCGAGAACCACACTAACGAGTGGGTTTGACAACGTGATCAACGTGTCAAAATAATCAACTCCTTCTTCCCGATGAAATCCTTTTGCCACCAAACGAGCCTTGTACCGCCAATTGAACCATCGTAATTCCTCTTGATCCCGTAAACCCACTTACAACCAACAAGATTAGTATCACGGACGGGTACAAGTGACCAAGTGTTATTGCTCATTAAAGCCTTATATTCGCCTCAGATTGCCTATTGCCAACAAAGATGCTTGTTGGCCCGACCAAAGATGGTAGGTTCTTTGTCGAAGGGATGTGGATCATTGGAGATCGGATGGCGAGTGGTGGCTAAGGTTTTGGGTTGTAAAGAATTTGTTTGGGCTCGGGTGGTCATTGTGTGAGTGTTGGTGGCGGAAGGACGAAAATAGGTAGGAGCGTTGTGGTGAGGCCTAGGTGGAGGAGGAGGCGGTGTAGGTGACATCGCCCTTGCTTGATTGGCATATGGATATACGTCTTCATCGAACACGACATGACGAGCAATGTAAGTTCTGGAGGTAGGAATGTTGAGACAGAGGTATCCTTTGTGTTTGGAGCTAAACCCAATAAAGACACATGGAAGAGACCGAAAGTCCATTTTTTGGTGGTTGCAGGGACGCAGGAAAGGGTAACAGAGACAACCAAAGGTTTTGACGAAGTTGTAGTCAAGGATTTTAGAGTAAAGTTTTTGGTACGGAAAAGTGTAGTTAAGAGTAGACGAGATGGTTCGGTTGTGGAGATAAGTGGCAGTATGAAAGACATGTTCCCAAAGGATGAATGGAGATGATGATTGAGCTAGAGAGTTAACCTTTTCTACAATAATACGATTTCTACGCCTGCCCCATTTTGTTCCTCGTAAGGACAAGAGACTCTATGTTGGATACCATGAGTAGACAAGAAACTTGACACATTTCGAAATTCACCACCCCAATCAGTTTGAAGACATTTGATAGAGGACCCAAATTGTGTTTGAACCATTGCCCGAAACTGTTGGAAAACATTGAACACTTGAGATTTGTGATTCAGAAAGTAGATCCATATAAATTTTGTAGCCTCATCAATGAAAAACACAAAATATCGATTTCCATTTAAGGATAATACAGGAGCAGGACCCCAAACATCAGAGTAGATTAATTCAAAAGGGTTATCAGACCTAACATGAGAACTAGGAAGATGAAAACGATGACTTTTGCCTAACTGACAGGCATCACAGACACGTGGAAATTTATTGGAGCTGACAGGAAGTTGAAACTGAGACACTAGACGACGAAGGATGTGTTCATGAGGATGCGCCAGACGACGATGCCAACCAAGTAGGGAGGTGCGGGAGCCGAAGTGTCGTGGCAAGACATGGGTCACTATCATTTTTTGGAGGAGGTGATGGGGAAGGTGCAGCCACGGCGAGCTCAAGTAGATCAGGTGGTGCGGGGGAGGATTCAGAGGATGAATTGTTGATTTTCTCATTCACAATAGGAGCGTATAAATAGAGTACAAGGGATTACATCAGATCCTAAATCAATGCTAATTACAATCCTCTAATTAATGATAATTATAAATAAGGAAGGTCAATGCTATCAGATCCTAAATCAATGCTATCATCAGATCCTAAATCAATGCTATCAGATTTACCCTCTAATTACGCTTAATAAACAAAGAAATAACAAAAATAATAAATAAATAAATAAATAATCAATCTAATAATTGAACTAATTTAATGAATTAGACGAGATTAACATTGCATTAGACAAATTTGACCAAAGCAATTACAAATCCTAATGAGATCAACTACCACCACAACCGACCAACCCACTATATAGAGCTCATATATCTCCCACTCCTTCGGCTTTGGTCCCTTAACAAAAGCACATAAAGGTCAATAGACACAGAGCCCTTCATTTGTTTGAACCAAGGTCACCGCCTCCTTTTCTCTTTGAAAACCAATTTCTGACATGGATGCAATCCAACGAGTATCCACATACAACTAAATCCAACAACAAGATAATTAACTAAATCCAAAAGTCGAATATATTCAAAATCATATACCATTTCCTACAATTGTCTCACAAATAAAATTAGTTTGAATTAATATTTATGAATTAGGCAAGTAGTATTAGGTACATTTTCCTTCTATGGGTTTCAGATATATTCATTGACACAAAAATCCAACTCCACCGATATCACAATCGACGAGATGATGAAGACGCTATTTTAGAATTGCCTAGAAAAAGATAAAGGTGGAGAAAGATTGATCTCGCTCAATTAAAATATGAAACAAAAAGAATAAATGATAATATTTTTGAACATTTTATATCATAACTTAATTTTTTAGTAGAGTTAGGAATTTTTATAAGGGATTTTCATGCAAAATTATTAGTACTTTCGTATGCTTATGTGATTGTTTTATCACATAAAATTATATTATAGTTACCTTTAATTTTTAATTTTTGTCTTTTATTATTTTAAGTTTGATCTCCGTGTGGTGCTCAAGTGTATTAAGACTCATGTCTTGACTGCTTTCCATAATCATATTCCTGATGAGTTTCAATTTTGGATTGACCAATTGTGAGCTATTGTATATATGGAGTTTGTGATATTACTTAGAGAGGAATGTAGTTGTAAGTTGAGGTCAGAATTATTCTTGTGTGGGATTTTGTTTCTTTTGCTTGTTTAAGCAGTCAGACGTAATTTTTCAATGGTAATAAAATATAGTGTTAAATTTTTGGTACATTTTATATCATAACTTAATTTTTGAGTAAAGTTAGAATTTTTATAAGGATTTTCATGCAAAATTTTTAGTATTTTTCTATGCTTATGTAATTGCTTTTGTCACATAATATTATACTATAGTTACCTTCAATCTTTAGCATTTGTCTTTTATTATTTGAAGTCTATCAAACAATATAGGTTAAGATCTTATATATATATATATATATATATATATATATATATATATATATATATATATATATATATATATATATATATATATATATATATATATATATATATATGGAGAAACTCTAATTGCAAGCTTACTAGAATGATGCATGACAATTCTAAATTTCACATATTCAATGAGAGAGAGAGAATTATTTTTAAAGCTTACTACGGCTGGGACAGTTCATATTACTACCAAGCCTTTCGAGGAACTTGGCACTGTGCTTTTTTCATTTTTCAATATATGAGTATATATATATATATATATATATTTGGTATTTTGGGCTGATCTTAGTGGGCTTCATGTTTTCTTTTAATCACTTAAAATCTCTCACCGACTCTCTCTCTCTCATAATTATCTCTCTCACCAACTCTCTCACAGATCTTTCACCGACTCTTTATTTTGACTGCAGCAAGCTTTGCTACCTCTATTCCTTCTCTTCTTCATCTCCTCTCCAGATCTCGCCTTCTCTCAGAACTCGCCGTCTCCATCTCCGTCAGCTCCCGCTCCTTTGACCGGCGCTGAAGGACCGGCGTGGACACCGCCGTCTCCTTCTCCGGTCTCTCCTTCGCCTTCCGATCCCTCTCCTCCTCCTTTGACCGGCGACGGCGAGTCCTCCCCCTCCCCGTATCCCTCTCCTTCGCCTTCACCAGCTCCGTCGCCGGCGCACGAGGTGCAGAAGTCGGCGGCGGATCTGGCGGGAGAAAGCTCAGGGGAAGGGAGCGGCGGATCCGAAGGTGGAATGAGCGGAGGAAAGAAGGCTGGGATCGCAGTGGGAGTGATTGGGGCGGCGGCAGTGGTAGGGATTGGGGGCGGATGGTTTGCTGTGCTCGTTGTTGATGCCGCTGAAGAGGTTATGGTATGTGTTTTGATGTTTTTATGATAATTTACTTGCATTTTTAGAAATTATTAAACTAAAGAAGCAGAAAATAAACATTGATAGAAACGCGCATGCTTTCAGCTTGAGTGCGTGCTGCAATTTGCTTACGGTTGAAGAACTATCTTTTAAGAACAGTACTTGTAACTCATGTAGAATAGTTCATCAACCATGATGTTTACAAAATGTCAGAAAGAGCCTTGCATAATGTAAGATAATATTAGACTTGTTCGTAGTGTCCAATGTTTGTTTGCCTAGTTTCTTCAACTGATGCAACTAACAGGGTTCGAAATGTGGGATATTGGGGTCATGTTGGAAATATTTTGGGGTTAGTAAACATCGGAATGACATACTGGATAGTGTATATAAATCACTAATCACCTACCTTAAATCATTGGATTCTCAACACTATGCATAAGCAATTTGTGCATTTATTTAGGATAGCAATTATGATTTGAAGAGTCCGGCCAAGTCAATAAGTTTCTTAATTTTGTTAAGTGAACTTTTGGGTTTCTGTGCAGTACTAACAATTAAAACATACACAGAAAAGTATGTATACATATGTTATGTACCTATATATATATATATACATAGCATGATGTATGTTCATATCCTACACGTGTATCTGTAAATACATGTATATTTGTGTATATTATGTGCGTGTTTGTGTGTGACAATTCCTGCTTTTATCTGCTAACTGCTAAAATTGATACACTGTGGGCCATGATTTTCTGTAGGAAATGGAGCGTTCAGCTGATGTTCTTGCAGCTGGTTTGCTAGAGGTTGCAGATCCTCGCCAACTAAATTTTTCCTCCGCCAGGTTTGTCATTTCAATACAAATTTCGCCAGAAGTGGACATAAATCGTAACTTCTTTTATCATATTCCATTTTTCCTCTTCAAAATATTAGAGGTATTTTTTCAGCTTGCTGGTCGTGATATATATTTGTTATAGTAGGCAGGTGGCATTTTCCTACCTAGGCGGTATAGATTGCAATAACAATTGTTTGAACTAAAATGCATAGAAAATTTTGATGCCAAACTATAATATGCGCTGCTGAATTCAGTTAATGCAAAACTATTGAATCAGATGAATAATCCCTTTGTTAGAAAAGTTAAGGATGGTTGTCTTAGAATGTTAAGCCACTGAAAAATAACTGTTCTTTGCTTCCTGATGTCAAGACACGACGCTTTAATCTTCAGCTTTCACCGCTATCAACCATGCGTAGTTGTTAGAGACTTGGGATATTGTTGCTAGTGAAAAGGACCGGAAAGTAATCAGACTTTCCACAAAGTTTCTTGCTTGGTTGTCGATTTTATGGATAATGATGTCAATGTTGTATTTATCCAAAATTGATTTATTTTCCATGGAAAGAATGGAATGCGATTTCAGTCTTTTTCTCCGAAAGATCTTTTTACTTTTAATCCGCTGTTATTTTACCATTATATAAAAATTGATATGGTTTGTTTATTGAGTTGAACCCGATGTTAGTTCGTTTCTTACTGAGATAGCAAGGTTCACTCACATAATCTGCCACAATTTTATAAAATTTTGTATGCAATATAATGTTGTAAAAGGTCGCAGTTAAGATTCTTCTTTGCAATGACTTTATGTTCATGTATTGTCCTGAATTGTTAATCTTATATTTGCTTTCTCTAGTAAACTTGCTGGTTTTTCTTTACCTCTAGCTAAGTTATGTTTATGGTATTTCCTTGCTCGATTCAAATATTCTACCATTATAAATCAGGACTCATTTGAATGAGTTACTTCAAACTGTTGAGCTGGAATTCATAATATGCTACAAGGAAACTATCTATGTTTGCTTTGCTTATTTAACTAGAAACAGTTTATGTTATATATCATTTCGTGGATTCACTTTAGTATTGCCGCTTATCATTAATTTGAGTACAAAAGTAATACTAAATAGTAGTAAAATTAGCATTAGTCTTACTCATAATTATTAATCTTTACCATTTGGATTAGTTTTTTAAGGAACACCATCGCTCGTGGACTAGTGGCCGCTATATTTGCACCTTATATTTGAGTATGATATTTTGCGCATTGGCTCATGACTGTACTATTACTCAACATCCACATCAATGGATTTGCGCTGATGAGTGATTGGATTATGATGGTTTGATACGCCAAGTAGAGGATGACGAACTTAATACCCCTGTAAGTCATAACCTTCCTATTATTGCTTTGGGACTAGTTTTGCATTAGGTTAATAAAAAATTTATTTTGCTAGCCAAAATAAGTAAGAACAAAACAACTTCACATTTGTTTTCTTTACCTTAATAAAAAGTGTAGAAACATTTGCTTAAGTCATCACTTGATAGTTGTTCTTTTAATGTTGCATTTTCATAGAGTTAGTAGGATCACCAAAGTGATTTGAACCTGTTTGTGCATTCATTTAAAACATTATAAGGGCAAAATCTCTTAAATAAGATAAGGTGAGGGATTTGATCACCCTTCCCTTGGCCCAAAAAATCACTTAATCCCTCATTTTACATAACCTAAGCCTTAAAATCCATTAGACGTTGGTCATAAGGATTGAAACTCAATAGGAAATGAGAGATGTGAGGAAGGTTAAGCTCCACTTACTCGGTTGATTTTGTTGGTGTCCAAGGATAGAGGTCCATGGAGACATACTCTTACCTGGCCAACTCGTCAATTGATATGGTGCATGGTATGGAAATTTTGTTTAGGAGTTGTCTAGCGAGTCTAGTGATTTAAGTTAGCCCTAGAGGTCTAGTATTTGATTAAAGTGATTGCTCCTTTACTTTGTGATTGCTTGATAATCTCTATCTAACTTTACCAGATATGATATCTATTTAGGTCTGTTTGAGCTGGTTGATGGCAACTCTATCACACATTTCAATAGATTGGGGTTGGGGTTGGGGTTTTAGATATCATATCTGCAAATGGAATGGAAGGAATGGAATGGAAGGAATGGAATGGAATGGAATGGAATGGAATGGAATGGAATGGAATGGAATGGAATGGAATGGAATGGAAGGAATGGAATGGAATGGAATGGAATGGAATGGAAGGAATGGAATGGAATGGAATGGAATGGAAGGAATGGAATGGAATGGAATGGAATGGAATGGAATGGAATGGAAGGAATGGAATGGAATGGAATGGAATGGAATGGAATGGAATGGAATGGAAGGAATGGAATGGAATGGAATGGAATGGAATGGAAGGAATGGAATGGAATGGAAGGAATGGAATGGAATGGAAGGAATGGAATGGAATGGAATGGAATGGAAGGAATGGAATGGAATGGAAGGAATGGAATGGAAGGAATGGAATGGAATGGAAGGAATGGAATGGAAGGAATGGAATGGAATGGAAGGAATGGAATGGAATGGAATGGAATGGAATGGAATGGAAGGAATGGAATGGAATGGAAGGAATGGAATGGAAGGAATGGAATGGAAGGAATGGAATGGAATGGAATGGAATGGAATGGAATGGAATGGAATGGAAGGAATGGAATGGAAGGAATGGAATGGAATGGAATGGAATGGAAGGAATGGAATGGAAGGAATGGAATGGAATGGAATGGAATGGAAGGAATGGAAGGAATGGAATGGAATGGAATGGAATGGAATGGAAGGAATGGAATGGAATGGAATGGAATGGAATGGAAGGAATGGAATGGAATGGAATGGAAGGAATGGAATGGAAGGAATGGAATGGAATGGAAGGAATGGAATGGAATGGAATGGAAGGAATGGAATGGAATGGAATGGAATGGAATGGAATGGAATGGAATGGAAGGAATGGAATGGAATGGAAGGAATGGAATGGAATGGAATGGAATGGAATGGAATGGAATGGAATGGAAGGAATGGAATGGAATGGAAGGAATGGAATGGAAGGAATGGAATGGAAGGAATGGAATGGAATGGAATGGAAGGAATGGAATGGAAGGAATGGAATGGAATGGAATGGAATGGAATGGAATGGAATGGAATGGAATGGAATGGAAGGAATGGAATGGAATGGAATGGAATGGAATGGAAGGAATGGAATGGAATGGAAGGAATGGAATGGAATGGAATGGAATGGAATGGAATGGAATGGAATGGAAGGAATGGAATGGAAGGAATGGAATGGAATGGAATGGAATGGAATGGAATGGAAGGAATGGAATGGAAGGAATGGAAGGAATGGAAGGAATGGAATGGAATGGAAGGAATGGAAGGAATGGAATGGAAGGAATGGAATGGAATGGAATGGAAGGAATGGAATGGAATGGAAGGAATGGAATGGAATGGAAGGAATGGAATGGAAGGAATGGAATGGAATGGAAGGAATGGAATGGAATGGAATGGAAGGAATGGAATGGAAGGAATGGAATGGAAGGAATGGAATGGAATGGAATGGAATGGAAGGAATGGAATGGAAGGAATGGAAGGAATGGAATGGAATGGAATGGAAGGAATGGAATGGAATGGAATGGAATGGAAGGAATGGAATGGAAGGAATGGAATGGAAGGTTAGGTTAGGTTAGGTTAGGTTAGGTTAGGTTAGGTTAGGTTAGGTTAGGTTAGGTTAGGTTAGGTTAGGTTAGGTTAGGTTAGGTTAGGTTAGGTTAGGTTAGGTTAGGTTAGGTTAGGTTAGGTTAGGTTAGGTTAGGTTAGGTTAGGTTAGGTTAGGTTAGGTTAGGTTAGGTTAGGTTAGGTTAGGTTAGGTTAGGGGTAGGGTTGGGGTTGGGGTTATTAGTCTTCTATGATCTGAAATCAACCTTTAGACCCTTCTAATCATTAGTTTCTCTCGTGTTGATTATTACGCTTTTACTCAATTTGGAATCATTTCTTCCATTATTACTTAAATTCTTTTTCTAATTGATGCTCTATTTTGAAGTTTGAAGTTCAAAAGATAACTTTAAAGGTTCTTTTACATGTTTGATATTTGGAAATGATTTAGACTCTACCACTGAGAATAGAGTTTTAGTTGTCATTTGGCACTTTAATGTTTCTTTTAGTTTTTGGGTCAGACTGCTCTACCAATTAGTGGTTATTTTGCTTTTATTTTATTGTCTATCACAAGCCTTTAAAATAAAAGGCAGAATAAAGATAACCTTGGTCTTAGGTAGCTGATAACCAGCATGAACTAAATCCTGTAATCATGTCAGTTAGAGAATATTTTCTCCATATTTCTATGTTACTATTCTTATCCTTTTTAGTCTTCGTTAATAAAAAGTTGATAGTGGAGCTTTGGCTGGGCTATTATCGTGATGTAGAAGTAGAGCACTACTACTATAATTTTTGAGGTGGAGAACATTTTAGTTGAAGGAAAAAGTTTAATTTCACACACTAAAGAAATTGATTCCCAGTTTGGTAATCTTGATGTTTTATACTGATTAATTATTTGCTAAGACTATGAGAATATCTTTGAATTGCATGCAAATGGAAATCTACTAGTCTGTGTGGTTATCATATTTTGTTACTTAGCAAAAATTCAAGGAAAGGGCATTCGTTCTTTATATTTAGGGTTTCAGATTCATATTTCTCATTAATGAACTATATGAAAAATAACTTCACGCTTTTCTTAAAAAGAAAAGAACTTCTCAAGTAAATATGGATATTCTAGATGTCACTACTTAAAGTGCATAATGGAAGCCTCTTCCTCTTAGATGGCTTGCAAATTTTTTTGCATCATTCAATAAGATATTTTATTGATTTTCTTAGTTACCGTTGAGTGCAGGAGAAATGATTGTTGGGCCGAGGAAAACTCTCTTCATGGATGAAATTTCTACCGGGCTTGATAGCTCTACAACTTATCAAATAGTGAAATGTATGCAGAATTTTGTGCATCAGATGGAGGCTACTGTGCTGATCTCCCTACTGCGAGTATTGAAAAATATTGATTTTGGTTAATATTGTTTGAGAAAAGTGGATGTTCTTCATGGGGAAAAAATTTGTTTGAATATTGACTAATAAACTGACCTAGTGAATACTACATTGAGCTAAACTGACCTAGTGAAGAAAAAATAAAAGTTAATATGCTCTCACTTTAATTTAAGATAATAAGGTTTAGACCCCCTATTGTGTGCTTGCTTTTGGAATGTATGATGCAGGGGATGTTGATGATGCACTCAACTTTTCCTTTGATCTCTTCATCATTGATTTTGAGTGCTTGGCGCCATAGTAATCAATTCTTAATCATCAAAATGTGAAGAGGGGTTGTGTGAGGGAATTTTACAAATTACATATTCAATTTATGCCATTTTACTGATCAGTTTATGCCAATTCAATTACATGTTGATGATGTAGTGTTCACTTTATGCCAATTCAATTACATATTCAAAAAATCTACTTTAGTCAATATCTATATCTAAAAGGCCATTTTACTGTTCCAATATTAGTTTTAGTGGATTTTAGTTTTTAAAGTTAATATTGTTTGAATCTATTTTTATGCTATTTAAAATATTGTTATAGCTCTCTTATAGTTTACATCTGTTTGTTTTTGATATTGTAAATGGTCATATTGTTTATATGGTTGATAACCGTGTGTGTAACATAGTTGTGGGTATTGTAGATGGATGGTGACGAGTTGATGAGGAAACGATTAGGTCAATGGTTTCGTGGGTCGATTTTCCGTGATGGTGATAGTATTTACTTTTTGAGGAGAATGCAGAGTAGACGAGAAGTATAATGTAGGGTCCTAGTGAAGAAAAAATAAAACAAAATGAACAAAGAATTGAATACTTAAACCGTGATCTATAATGGTTTTAGTGACACTGCCTAAACTATGTTAGAATGCGATTGGTGCTTTTATGAAGCTTGTGAAGATCATGAGGAAGAAAAATTACTTAAAGGACTCTGATGTTACAATAGAGGAGCGACTTGCTATGACTTTGAATATTTTAGGACATAAAACTAAAAATCGATCTTAAGGTCTCGGTTTACAAGATCCCGTGAGACTGTTAGTAGGTACTTCAACAAAGTCCTAGAAGCCCTTTCTCATTTGCGTGGACGATATTTGAAACAAGCTCCTAACGGTGGCCCAAGAGATTCTTAACAATCCTAATTACTACCCATATTTCAAGGTATATCGCCTATCCTTCCAACTACTTAGTTTAGTTACATTAAAAAGTATATATTTTAACTTGAAAATTTTGTTTACTTTATAGGATTGCATTGGTATGATAGATGATACTCATATCGATGCTACGCTTCCCGCTAACCTTGTTGCTCGATTTGAGGACGAAATGTGTAACACGAATGTTCTTACAACTTGTACCTAATGTCTTTTTCTTATGTATTAGCCGTGAGAGGGTTCCGCAAATGATTATAGGGTCCTACAAGATGCATTATCTAGGCCACAACCTCATGGCTTGAGAGTTTATGATGGTAACGCCACTTTAATAACTTCATTTTTATATTTTACACAATTATAGCTATTTGGTCAAATTATTAAAAAATAATTATTCTCGCCATACACATTGTAGGCAAATATTATTTGTGTGATGCGGTATAGATGACAATGCCGGGCTTCATCTCTCCTTATCGTGGTGTCCGTTATCACTTGAAAGACACAGTGCAAAACACCCAATAATAGGAGGGAGTTGTTCAACCTTAGACATTCCTCATTAAGGACTAAGATTGAAGCTACATTTGGTATATTAAAGAATCGATTCAAGATTCTTTCTGCTAAGGCCAACTATTTATTTTCTACCCAAGTTGATATTGTCTTGATATGCACAATGCTACACAATTACATAGCAACTGTGGATCCTAACGACGATATACTAAATGAGGATGTTGACCCTTTACATGAAGATGATGATGAGCCACAAGAAGTTGATGATAATATTGTCGACTTTTCTCAACCCCAAACTCAAAGAGAACAAACACAGTCAAGAAACGAGTGGGTCCAACGTAGAGATCAAATAGCTTGGGAAATGTGGGTTGACTATTGTGTTCAACACCGTGGAGGTGTCACCACTGAGACAGGGATGTGAGCCTTGATTTATCTTAGCCAATAATATTTCAATAATTGTTATTTTCTTTTTTATGCATGATACTCATAAACATGACTTGATTCAAGCAATTGTAATAATTATTTGTGGTTGGTTGTTATTCAGTCATATGAAACTTGTTTTCAGTTATGTAATATTCATGTTGGTTATCAAATGGTTATTCAATATTTCTATGTTAGTTTAATACAGGGATGGGTGACAAATATCCACTTGAGATGTCCGACAAGATGAAAGGCATGAGTAACTAACAATCCCAATCCCCAAGTACCCTAAGGAACCCAGTTAATCAATTGAACAGTGGGCTCAATGCGGGGTTCATGCCATTTTATTCTTCGCAGTTTGGACATCCACAACCTGCTTTTGGTAATTTTTCAATTTTTGATGGTAGCTACTTTCCTATGCACCAATCAATGTCATATATGAACATGCTGACAAATCCTGTCAATTATCATCATATGGATCAAAATTCTCCTAACACATCATCAGGTAGTAACAAGAGATCACCTGTTGAAGATGTGCTTGAAACATCACCTAAAAAGATAGCGACAAGGAAAAAAAAGTTATGCACTAAGGGCAAGAAATCTGGTGGGAGTCATATGTGGTGGAATTCAAAGCATGATGATATTCTCATTCCTTACCTAGCAAGTTTAGCAAAAAAGGGCTTCAAAGTTGATAAAAGTTTTAAGACCTCAGCATTCAATATCGCGGCATGCTATGTAAACAATCACTTTGGGGGTGAATTTACTAAGTTTCATGTCATGAATCATATGAAGAGTCTTAAAACTCGTTTTTATGACATGCAAGCTTGTCACAACATTAGTGGGGCGGGATGGAAACATTAATGGGCCTTTTTCCAGATGGACCTTATGTTTAAAAGTGAGGTCGTAATAAAGATGATCTGAAATGAGCTCGTCTTCAAACAAATCATAAACCCAGTGGGCCTATTTATAAAATAAATTAAGAAACACAGGCCTCAGTGTAATAACGAAAAAAAAAATTTAAAACTGAAATAGGACTAAGTCCTCAATATTAAGGAAATTATATATGCCTTTGTTTATTAAAAATAACAAATCTAGTGGATAATAATAAAAATAGTGAAATTGGCAACATTCATAATAAACAATAAACAAAATGGGGCACTCCTCATTATCATCAGTTAGTTATATTAAAAAGCCGAACGCTTCTTACGGAAGTTTGCTTAATTTGGGTTTATGGCTACGTTGGGAAGACTAAGAAGTTTCATCCGCACTATATTCGTCTGTTTAATTTCGGTTTCACCTCGTCTTAGATTGCTTTCTAGAAAGAAATATGTAAATTATAAAGAATTTAAATTGATAATAAACAAGAAATCAATAGGCCTCTGCTCATAATAGCTTTGAAATAAAATGGACTCTCTGCATTATTAAAATAAATCAACTACACCCCTTTCATAACAGAAAAATGAAAACTTGTGTAGGAATGTCTTTCACGGGTTTGGTGTTGGTAATTGGGGCTCATTTGGTACTAAGTTAAAGAAATATGGGTTAAATTTTAACACGGTAATTATTACCCTAGAAAAATTAACGGGGAAATATTCCTATGTTTGGTCTAAACTTTCAATAAGAATAAGTTGCAAAAGCACCTTCAAATTTTGAAATTTATAAAAATACCATGATAATTTCAAACTTACAACCATTATGCTGAAATTATAGGGATTACAAGCAGGCCCTAAAAATTTTACCTTAGCAAAAACACCCTAAAAGTTTTAAAATTTGCTAAAACACCCTAAAAATTTTTGACATTTACAAGGAACATCTTGAAACTATAAAAATTACAGAGAGGTGTTAAATTCCAAAATTTTCAAGAGGCTATTTGTAATCCTAGATTTTCAATTTACTATTTTTAGGTTAAAACTTTCAAGGAGTGTCTACAAAATTTTGCATTTAAGGGTTTTTGCAACTTTGAAAGTTTTAGGGTGTTTTTGCAAATAAAAATTTGTAGGGGTCTATTGTAATTCTTAGATTTTTCAGTGCACTGTTCTAGGTTTGATGTTTTCAGGCTCATTTTGCAAATTTTGAATTTTGAAGTTAGTGTTTTTGTAAGTTTTAAAAGTTTTAGGGTTTTTATGCAAATCCCAAAATTTTTAGGGGACTATTTGTAGTTCCAAGATTTCAATGTACTATTTGTAGATTTGAAATATTTACAGATTTTTTTGTGAATTTTGTATTTTTGAGGGTGTTTATTGCAACTTTGAAAGTTTAGGATGTAATTTGTAAATTCTAAAACTTTAGGGGCTATTTGCAGTTCATAGATTTTCAGTGTTCTATTTAGGTTTGAAAATTCCAAACATTTTCTTTAAGTTTTAAATTTTGAGGGTTTTTTTGCCAAAATTTAAAAGATTTAGGGTGTTTTTTGCAAATTTAAAACTTTTCAGGGGGCAATTTATGTGTCTTAGTTTTCAGTTTATTGTTTTATTTTTGAAATTTTTAGTTCTTTTGTAAATTTGTAATTTTTATGGTGTTTTTAAAATATTAGGGTGTTTTCTGTAAATTTCAAAACTTTTTGGGATGGTTTGTATTTCCCTGATTTTCATTGTTATGTTTTTTGTAAATTTGAAACTTTCCAGGGCGCTTTTTGTAAAGTTTGAAAATTTTAGTGTTATCTGTATGTTTTGAAATTTTAGCTTGTTTTTATAATTCTTGAAAATTTTGAGGGTTTGTTTTGTAGTTTTGGAATTGTTAGCGGTTGTTTGTAATTTTTATTTACAAGGGGATATTTATAAATTTTTTATTTATGGGGCTTTTTGATAAGTTTTGAAACTTTTTTGGGGGTTATGTATAAGTGCACATGATTAAATGATTTAAGCCTAAACTTTCCCCCCTTTTTATCCTACTACTTCACTTGGTTAAAGTTTATTCTCACATGTGGCTAAACTTTTAACCTTGAAACTTTAACATGATAACAAACATGGTTAAAGTTAGTAGAAAGTTTATTAGGATAATGTTTAACCCCCTTTACCCTTGTACCAAACAAGCCCTTAGAGTGGTAAATCTTAAGCATAAGGATACATATACAGAACAAGGAAGCAGACTTCTAGTCAAGCGGATTTAAAGAAAAATAAACCCATGAATCCCCCCCCCCAAAGACCCATACCAACAAAAAGAAAAATAAATAAATAAATAATAAAATGAAATAAAATAAAAATAAACCCAACATTAAAATCTAGAAAAAATGAACAAAATAAATCCACGAAACAAAAAAGAGAAAAAAAGGATTCGTTAAAAAAAGTAGCTATTTGTATAAATACACCTTAAAACGCGTGCATTTGCAAAAATGCCCTTCAAATCTCAATACTTATAAAACTACACCCTCATAGTTTAGAAAAAATATCCCCCTTCTAGAAGTGGAGTTAATTAGTAAACAGATACACTTTTACCCTTCTCTCAATTTATATCAGCTAAAATGGCATATCTTCACTTTATTCCTTGCACCTAAAATTAATAGTCAACCGCGTTAGACCTCCGCTCTTAAAAAAATCCTCTTTTCCGCTTAAACTCGCCCTCCCGTGGTGGACATCGCACTCAACCTCTTCAGCCATGCTCCCTCCATGAATACTCCCTAGCCGATTTCTCCGCTCACTTTCATCTTTGTCTCCCTGTTACGTACTTCTCTCTGCCTCTGTGCCTTCTTTACCTTTCAGTTTAAGGCAACACCTCTAAGTAATATTGTTCATTCTGTTGGAACAAACCCAGGGCCCAATAGAGCAGAGTCGCAGCTAAAGTATTGCAGAAGTAATAAATAACACACAGATTTACGTGGAAAACCGCCTAAATGAATTTAGGGTAAAAACCACGGGCAAGGATAGAAGAATTCACTATGAGGAAAAATTTAGGAGGATTACAATCTCTCTTTTACAAAGAGATACTCTCTCTATTATTTTCTCTCACTTCTATATGTAGAGGAGTTGTTGTTTCTGGGATTTTTGGGATAATTTGAACTTAACGCCCTGGGGCTATTTATAGGCTGCGTTTGTGGTAGGTGAGCACTGCTACAAGATTTGCTACAGACTGCCACAAAGGGCGGTTGGTGAGTCTGGGTTGGTAGATGCTTGAGCAATGCGACTCTTGTAGCAATTGCGGCTTTTCTAACAATCTCCCACTTGAAGATTTGATTGAGTATTAATCATATCTTCACACCATTCTTTCTATCTTGCCATCTTCATGTTGCTCACGTCTGTTTGGGTCGAAAGTTGATTCCATTTGTAAAACTTGAGAAAATTACACTTTTGGTTCTCGCCACAAAGAAATTTAATAACTCTCACAAACTCGAACAAAAGACGCTACAAGTGTAGATCTCTGTTTTCGTGGGACTTTGCAATGTAGGGGGCGTAATCCGTGGACCACCGGCGGCGATCGTCAAATCGGCGGGGTTTAGTTGATGCTTCAGAAAGGAAACAAGAACTTCAAAGAAATATCTTAGCAAAGTAAGATATCTACTCTTCTCAAGAATAAGTCAAAGCTTAAACTCGAGGAATCTCAATGTGGATCGTGTTCTTGAACTCCTAAGCTTAGATCTCGATTGCCCCTTTCGATGGCCGACCTCCTGTCCAAGTGGGCGTAGGAGGGTATTTATAATCTTTGGGAAGCGTGCCCTCCGAAGAAACACAAGTGTCATAAGTGCTCCACATTTGCGTTAAGCCTTTGCGCTCAGTACGCCTCTCGCGTAAGCCGCTCATGGCGGTGTTGGTACTACCGGCTGGCGGTGAAGCCCTTTCGGTGGCGGCGATATGGTGCCTCGCTAACCGGCGAGGCAACGCCGTCCCTCCAAATTGTAACGGTTTTCTCGCTTTAGGCACGATTAAACGCCTAGAATCACGCCTAGTGGGCGTATTTTCAGCGTGTAACCGCACATTAAAGTATCGAGCGTCTCTGCGATAAAGTCAAGTGGGCCCCACCGGCATTGATTTAGACCCTTCAAGAGCTCGCTTTAAGTATTCGGTGTCTCGCTTGTAGCGAGGCACAAACAAGTGTCTCGCTTGTAGCGAGGCACAAACAAGTGTCTCGCTTGTAGCGAGGCACAAACAAGTGTCTCGCTCGAGGCGAGGCACAAACAAGTGTCTCGCTAATAGCGAGACACAAGCGAGTGTCTCGTTTGTAGCGAGGCACAAACAAGTGTCTCGCACTATGGCGAGACACAATCTTCCCGTGTGTTGACTTCTTAAGATTTTGACGAAGTTGTCCTTCGATCTTCTCATGATTTAGTCATATTTGAGGTTCTTCAGCAATTTTTGATGCCTACAACGTCTTCATCAGGCCACAAGAGGATCGACACCAAACAAACTTGTCAGTATTGACTGCTTTTGTCAAAAAATCTGCTATGTTATCTTTGGTGTGAATTTTCTGCATATCCATGGTTCCTTCCTCCACTTTCTCACGAACGAAGTGGTACTGAACTCGAATGTGTTTGGTCTTTAAATGAAAGGCTGGATTTCTTGCCAAATGCAAAGCACTCTGACTGTCACCATCTTTTGTTCATGGCCGAGTTCCTCCAGCACCATCTTCAACCATATCGCCTCTTTACTAGCTTGTGTAGCTGCTACATATTCTGCTTCTGTTGTTGAAGTAGCCACAACTGACTGCAGTTTTGAAACCGACTACGACTCAGCCAGAAGTGCAAACACATAGCCTATGGTGGATTTGCTATTATCACGATCGCCTGCATAATCAGAATCAACATATCCACTGACAATAAAATCAGATCTCCCATAACATAATGCAACATTTATGGTCCCTTTGATGTATCTTAGGACCCTCTTTACAGCATTCCAATGCTCTTTACCAGGATTCGCCATGTATCGACTAACCACTCCCACTGCTTGTGCAATGTCTGGTCTTGTACAAATCATAGCAAACATCAAACTTCCCACTGCTGATGCATACGATTTTCGAGACATCTCCATCCTCTCTTCTTCCTTTGCTAGGACACATATTGGAGGATAAATTAAAATTAACGAGAAGTGGGGTAGAAATTGACTTACAATCTTGCATGTTGAAGCACCGCAAGATTTTCTTCAAATAATTTTCCGAGAACGCCAAATCTTCCTATTATTTCTCCGGTAAATTTGCATCCCTAGAATCTTATTTGCGGCTCCTAAATCCTTCATTTCAAATTTCCTAGCCAATTGAGCTTTCAATTTTTGATACGATCTTTGTTGGGCTCGCAACCAACATGTCGTCAACATACAATAATAAAATAACAAAGTTATTTTCGCCAAACCTCTTGAAATATGCACAAGGGTCGAATTGAGTGCATTTGTATCCAAGGCTCATGATGAATGAATCAAATCTCTTGTACCAATACCTCGGCGCCTGTTTTAGACCGTACAGAGATTTGTTTAGCCTGCAAACCAAGTTCTCCTTTTCTTTTTCTTCAAAACCTTCTGGTTGGAGCATATAAATTTCTTCTTCAAGATCTCCATGAAGAAATATTGTTTTCACATCTAGCTGCTCTTCTTTCTGAGCATATCCTTTGACCACCAATCTAGCACGATATCACTCCACTTGATCATCGCCATTTCGCTTGATCTTGTAGACCCATTTATTTCCAATGGTCTTCCTTCCTTGTGGTAGTGACACAAGTTTTCAAGTCTTGTTCTTCTGGAGAGCTTCGATCTCTTCCTGCATTGCTGTCATCCACAAAGATGCGTGCATGCGCTACGACTTCATGGAAAGTTGATGGCTCTCCATCCTCCGTTAGAAGACAATATGTAACGTTACTCTCCGTAATATACTCCGAGTGCCAAGCCGGTGGTCTTCTCTCACGAGTTGACCTTCAAACTTCTGGATCCTCGGCTTCGACTGGTTCTTGTACATCATGCTCGGTCTTTGCTTGAAGAATCTTGATCATTTTCCACCTGAATATCTATAGTCTCTGAGTCCTTCCCTGAACTGCTTCCTTTCTCTTCTCTTTGCAGTTGGTTCTCTACAAAGATAACATATCTGCTGATGATAACCTTGCGGGTAGTGGGATCCCACAGGCGATACCCCTTTACTCCATCAGCATACCCTAAGAATATACATTTTCTGGATTTTGAATCCAGCTTTGTAATTTCTTGGACATTATACATTACATACACTGGACTTCCAAATATATGGAGGTTAGAATAATCAGCTAGCTTGCCAGTCCACATCTCCACCGGTGTCATCAACTGTATTGCGGTTGATGGAGATCGATTCACCACATAACAGGCGGTTTTTACTGCTTCCGCCCAAAAGACTTTCTCCAGATTTACAGTAGCCAACATTGCTCTGATTCTTTCCAACAGAGTTCTGTTCATCCGCTCTGCTACTCCATTTTGTTGTGGAGTATACGCCGTACTGAATTATCTTTTGATGCCTTCTTGCTTGCAGAATGCGAGAAATTCACCGTCTGTGTATTCTCCTCCATTATCTGACCTCAAGCACTTGATCTTCTTGTCAGATTCAAGCTCGACTCGCGCTTTGTAGGCTTTAAAGACTGAGAACACATCCGCCTTCTTCTTGATAGGGTACACCCAACATCTCCGGGAGTAATCGTCAATAAAGGACACGAAATACTTCACACCTCCCATGGATGTAACTGGTGCTTGCCATACATCAAAATGAACCAGTTCCAGAGTAGCATTGCTTCTAGAACTCGATGTGTTAAACTTCAGCCGATGCTGCTTGCTTGTAACACAATGCTCACAGAACAAAAGAGCTACCAATTTGAGCCTGTGAAGCGTGTTCGACGAGAGAATCTTCAAACCTCGTTCTGACATGTGGCCTAGTTTACGGTGCCACATCATGGTTTCTTCTTCTCCACGGCTGGTTGACGCCACACATGAATCAGCTTTCTGCAGAGTCTCTCCCTTGAGCATGTATAGGTTTGCAGCTATCTTTTCTCTTTTGATCACTACAAGCGCCCCTCTAACAATCTTCATGATCCCATTTGCTATATGAGTTTTGCATCCGAGCTCGTCTAATTATCCCAAAGATAACAGATTCTTCTTCAGGCCCTTCACATGTCGCACATCTTGAATAGTGCGTATTGTACCGTCAAACATTTGAATTTTAACAGTGCCAATACCACAGATCTCCAAAGCATGATCATTGCTCATGAATACAGAACTCCCTGAGGTAGGTTCATATTTGTGAAACCATTCCCTCCGGGATGTCATGTGCCAAGAAGCTGCTGAATCTAGAAGCCGACGCCAAGAACTTCTTTCGTTTTCATTAATGTGTTTGCTCCATCAGATAAAATTTCACCATCGTCTGATGTGCTGACAACGCATCCTTGAGATGTTAATGGCTCTGAAGACTTTTTATCACCACTCTTCTTATTGTGCCAACACTCCGACTTGACGTGCCCCTTTTTGCCATAGTTGTAGCATTTGATATGCTTCTTACTCCTTGACTTCGATCTACCACGAGCATGACTCCCACTGGAGCCTGGTTCCGTTGATCTTCCTCTCGTCATCGATAAGGCCCCCGCTGTCGCGAACTTGCCACCGTTTTCTTTGTTCTTATACCATTTTCTTCCTCCGCATCAGCACGCAATGTCGTCGAAAACTAACTTCTCCGCAAGGACGTTATTTGTGAGGTTGATGATGAGTTGATCATACGAGTCAGGTAGACTCTGAAGTAGAAGCTCCGCATGTTCATTCACACTGATTGCATGTCCCAACGTTGTGAGCTGGGAGAACAATGTGTTTAGGGTGTTGATATGGTCGGTCATCGATGTAGATTCCGCCATCCGGAGAGTGTAAAGTCTTCTTTTTAAGAAGATTTTGTTGTGCAAGGACTTCGCCTCATATAGCTTTGTTAGAGTATCCCAGATCTCCTTTGCTGTCTTCTTCTCTTCTATGCTTGACAGCACCCCGTCAGCTAATGCCAGATGGATATTTGCTATAGCATTCCCGTCCATTTCGTTCCACTTCTTATCATCTGTGATGTCCGCCGGCCTTTCACCGATGGTCGCTAGGCAATTATCTTTTCTCAAGATAGCCTTTATCTTTAACTTTCACAACGAGAAATTACTTCCGTTGAATTTCTCGATCTTGAAATTCTCGAACTTTGCCGCCATTGCTTCTACCACGAATAGTAACTCCTTACTATCTCACGTGAACAGTACCGTATTTATGAACAGTATCCGTATTTGTGAACAGTATCGTACTCGTGAATAGTGCCTAGTACCTTTCAGAGAGTAAATGATATCTAGCTTATTTTCTGATGTGAAGGATCCACCTTTGGTGGCAGCCACAGAGCATACGATAAGCATATATCAATACCCTAAGTCAGACTCTGATACCACTTGTTGGGACAAACCTAGGGCTTAATAGAGCAGAGTCACAGCTAAAGTATTGCAGAAGTAATAAAGAACACACAGATTTACATGGAAAATCCCCTAAATAAATTTGGGGTAAAAACCACGGGCAAGGATAGAAGAATTCACTATGAGGAAAAATTTAGGAGGATTACAATCTCTCTTTTATAAGGAGATACTCTCTCTATTATTTTCTCTCACTTCTATATGTAGAGGAGTTGTTGTTTCTGGGATTTTTGGGATAATTTGAACTTAAAGCCTGGGGGCTATTTATAGCTGCGTTTGTGGTAGGTGAGCACTGTTGCTACAGTATTTACTACAGGACTACTACAGTGGCGGTTGGTGAGTCTGCGGTTGGTAGGTACTGTAGTAATTGCGCCTACTGTAGCACTTGTGGCTACTGTAGCAATTGCGGCTTTTCTAACACATTCTTCTAGGTTGTTTCCTTTGGTGCCTTGTAGTTGGAGTACTACTATTTTGTTGTTTGGTTTAGATTGAAATAATGAATTTGATAGCCTGTGATTGAGATGTGTTCTTTTGTTGTTGATTGTTGACCGCATTTGTGAAAATGGTCTTGTGGCTCTTTATTTGTGATTAAGATCATATTGATTAATACTTTGGTAGTTTGTTTGTCATTAACTGTGAGAACCTATTGTTTCTAACTCAGCTCCTCCTGCTGAGGTAAGCATGCATCATTTCTTTTTAGTGCTTTTCGATGGCCAGACCCTACAATTGGAGAAGAAAAGGTGGGGGTGGCGGGGAGGCTTACATTGGGTTTGTTTTTAGCTGTCGAATAGATGGGAAAGATGAGGGTAAAGATGGTAATTGGCATTTAAGCAAGGGATTTCAGCATAGTTTTTTTTATTTAACTTTGTAAGTAGCAAATAATTAATCAAGAAAGGTAACTTAGTCATTTTAAAAACGTTTAATAGATCTAGATGTAATATGGGAAGAAAAAAAATCCTAATAACTTTATTGGGGAATATTAGACAAGAAGGGATTTGAGGACGTGGCTTTGGGTTGATAGGTATTATGCTCATCTATGCGCTGTTAAAGTCCAGCTCTTCTGGTTTAAGCGTTGGCAAAATTAACAGTGGCCATTTTTATTTTAATTCTTTTGAGGGTCTAGCTAATGGGCCGTTTTATTTGTTTAATTTCACTTTTCTTTTCAATTCTTTAGCCCAGCCAATTGCACTTCTTTGCATAAGAAATGTACGTACTTTTAATTAACTATTTCTACACCCTGTGCCTCCCTTGGTACTTAATAACTGCGTTATTTTCCCAAGCACAGAGATCCCGTAAATCATATTCACGATACTTTTTTATAGCAGTCACTAGGTAAACGTTCTTCATCCAAAGCAATGTAGGTCTGAATTTCTGCACTCAAATAACACTCTACTGACTTTATGTACTCACAATCATAGAGGCGGTCAAAATCATACTCCCTTTAAAAGCACGAGTTATGAAAAATCTTTCGGTAGACTAAAATACCCTTTACCCTTTTTAAATATCCAAAATACCCTTTACCCTTTTTAAATATCCTAATCCTTGGTATTTGTAATGTTATACACTATCTAAATCTAAAAGTTTAGATAATATCCTAATATATAATATAATGGAGTGAAAGATATAATTAGTTATAAGCTTTTGTTAATATACGTGCAATCCCTTTTTAAATATCTAATGCCTAAGTACCAATCACATGAATTTTATTGTTAAAAACTAATATTATATCCTAATCCTAATCCTTGTTAAACTACTAAAAGAATATCTATCCTTAGTAATGCACGAATTTTATTGTTAAAAACTAATATTATATCCTAATCCTAATCCTTGATAAACTACTAAAAGAATATCCATACTTAGTAATGTGATTCATGTCTATAAATATTTGCACACAAAAATTATTCTATTACACAAAAGTTTTAACTAAATATCTATCCTTAGGACGTGATATTACATATAATTAGTTGTGTTATTATTATTATAATCATATATTATACAATTTGCAATATTTATACTAAGAGAACTCTAATTGTAATTGTTATCCTATCACACTAACACCTCATACCTATATATTAACCAAGAAATTACACAATTTTCATACTAACTTCGTCTCCTTCAACATGTATGTTCTTTTTTTATTTTCATGATTATTATTCTTTAGTAATATTGGTCCTTTCTTATCTTCATGATTATTAGTTAGTAATATTGTGTATTTGATTCAATGGTGATGTTGATTCATGTCAATTGTTTATAATGATTTCTCCTCTTATTTGAACCTCTTTTGTTAGTGTCTTCTTCCACAGGTATGTCCTATCGTTGCCTTCATTGTTTTACTTTTGTAATATTGTGAAAAATATTTATAGCAGTGTATAGTTGTTGCTAGCAAATTAATTTTGATCTGATTATGCCTGAAAGTGGAAACCCTCGGTTACATGTTGATTGTTTTGAGTCCTTTAAAAAAAAGCCCATGGCCCATTCTGAGAAAATTAGGTGGAAGGGCCCTAATGTTAATAATACCTCGCACCGCACCATACATGCGTGACTTCTAACAAAATAGTTTTTTTTGGGTCCTAGACTGATTTCCATGCTGAAAGTCCGATACAGCATTTTATCACTAACTGATTATGATTGCTACAATATCAATTCAACACAGCTTCGGACTCTATACCATGCTGTTGCTATCAAATTCCTCTCCCAACCCATTATATAGCTAGACTTTTGATAAAAGTCTTTGCGTGATGTAGGAATCTCAATCCTACATCAAACCGGATTGTAATCGGATAAGTTGGTCAAAGGAACTTATTGGAATGACTTGAATTTCTTTATCCCATTAGCTAACAGCCAATAGGAACGAAACCAGAGACCTTTAGTTCTTATATCTCATAGCATTAGCAAATTCATATATCATTCGGATTAGAACTTGTATTAAGAACTCTTCAACAACTAAAATATCAAATCATTGCCGCATGCAGCCACGTTCGAGAATCCCAAGATGAATCATACCTGATTCGATAGTTGAGTCACACTACCATTGAAATTATTAATTAGGATTAATTAGGAATAGATTGCAATGCAATATCAAAATGGGTCAAAGGTAACATTGACTATTGAAAGATTTACCTAACAAGTTAGTTAAGACTTTGAATTACTATTGAACATGGCTAAAGGAAGTAGTTATCGAGTTTAACATGGCTAAATACAATTTCAAAGTAGTAATAATTTAAAACTTTAAAACTTATACTATTATTATTAATTTAAAAATTTCAAAATTAATATTGTGTATTTGATTCAATTAAATACAATCTTAATTGCTAGCAACAAATTTTCATATATATGATAGCATTTAATAAAATAATATGAATGCCAAAAGAACTTATACCAATAGGTCGACATTTTAATCATACTTTTCTATGCTAGACACAAACACAATCAATAACACAACCCAAAGCCTCATATTGCTGTACCTCAAAATTTCTTTACAAATATCCCCCATAAACAATAAACAATATTGGCAATGCAGTGTCAATGTCCCCCACTTAATATGTTCCCTTCTCAATTATCTATCACCGTACCAACCACCCCCCCTCTCCCCTCTATATCCGAGTATCAATTTCAAACCAAACAAACTAAACAAATTAACAACAACAACCAATTATTTCGCACGTGAAACAGTATAAAGATGGAGAATGAATTGTTGATTTTCTCATTCACAATAGGAGCGTATAAATAGAGTACAAGGGATTACATCAGATCCTAAATCAATGCTGTTATGGTCATAACCACTAATCAGTGATTAAGGAGAAAAACCAAGTGCTGACATGGATAAATGCTTGCTTGTCAACGACGAGCGGCACGAACCTCCACACCGCTGACCGGCCTCTGGAGCCCGTCCGCGGCCCATTGAACGACTATCGCCATAGCCGACGCGAGAGGTGACGCAGGTCGGCCCATCGACAACTCTCTCTCGCGGGCGACGCGAAAGACGGTAACAGTCGTCCGCCCCGCCAATTGGCCGCCTCGAAGCTATTCCACGACGCCCGTCCCCCCGGACGATATAGGAACGACCGGCTATCACCTTCCAACCGCTGGTCCGCTCGGACGACGCGAAAGGCGGTGCTAGTCGTCCTTCCAACCCGTCCACCATTGTAACCCCTTCCAACCAGTCGCCGGCCTCCCCAGACGATGCGAAGAGAATCTAGGCCCCCTCTTCTCAACCACCCATCCTCTGAGATGACGCGAAAGGCAGAGCTAATCGTCCCGTTCAGCTAATCCCCCCAAGGGATGCCTCAGGAGGCCATGCGAGTCGGCCACCCGGCCACAGCTCCCCCATCTCATCCTACGTGGTTCCCTCCACTCGAACGACGGTTATACAGTACTCGAGCCCATCAACATCGCATTAAATGCACTGACAGCCCCTTAACTCCCCCGTCTCTCACGGTATTTAAGACACCTCGGACCCATGCAGCTACAGGCACCGTCAATCCCATCCCATTAATGGCGAATAGACCACACCAACCCTCAAATTACCCGCAATTTGACACCTGTAAAGGCCAGCCACCATGGCAGATAAAGAGATGTTCAGCCACTTACCGACTCACACGTGGAGGAGAGGGCTGTCTCATCGGTGGTTCCCTAACTGATGGAAAGACGAAAATACCCACACAACCCTAGGTATAAGTAGCAACGTGAACAGCGAACCAAGTAAGTGATTTTTTCTAAAGTGAATTCCTGCTCCATTATATTATCTCCCCCATTACTAACTTGACCGTCGGAGGAACCACTGGAGATCCCAACTCCGCCTTTTCCACAGGTTCCCTTTCTGTTGTAGGCGAATCCCCTAACTGGAATCAGTGTCACCGGACATTAGGAGAGAAGGCGGACTCCGCTCTCTTAAAAGCTAAACTCCCCTGAGGTTAGTGACTGTGATTATATACATCAACAAATGCTAATTACAATCCTCTAATTAATGATAATTATAAATAAGGAAGGTCAATGCTATCAGATCCTAAATCAATGCTATCATCAGATCCTAAATCAATGCTATTAGATTTACCCTCTGATTACGCTAATACCCCCCGGCAAGATCAAGTGTGGGTCCGTACTTGTAGCTTGGACCTTAAGAAACTGAACCGAGGTGAGCCAAGAGGCTTAGTAAAGATATCAACAAGTTGATCAGCAGAGACGACATGTTGAACTTTGAGAAGACCTGAGTCAACGCGTTCTCGAACGAAATAATAATCAAGATGAATGTGCTTCGATCGAGAGCTTATGACGGGGTTTGCTATCATGAACGTTGCCCCAATGTTTTCACATAAAAGGATAGGTGGTTGTGTTTGTGTGACACCAAGTTCATGGAGAAGTTGTTGCAGCCATGATAACTCAGCAGTCGTATAAGCAATAGCGCGGAATTTAGCCTCCGTGCTTGATCGGGCTACCACTCGTTGCTTGTGAGAAGTCCAACTGATAAGGTTTGGGCCAAGATAAATGGCAAAGCCATATTGAGAGCGACAATCATCCTTGTCAGAGATCCAACCAGCATCAGAGTAAGCACGAAGCTGAGTAGAGGAGTCACGCTGCAGAAGTAGACCATGATCAATCGTACCTTTAAGGTAGCGCAAAATGCGTTTGGGAGCTTGCCAATGAGTAACAGTGGGGGAATGCATGAACTGACAGATGCGATTAACAGCATAGGCAATTTTCGGGCGGGTAATTATGGCGTACTGGAGAGCACCCATAACTTGTCTATAGAGACATGCATCAGCAACAGGTTCACCGTTTTTATGAAGTCGAGAACTAGGATCAGCTGGCGAAGAAATTGGCTTAGCATCAGCCATGTGACAACGGGCCAAAACATCCCGAATATACTTTGACTGAGACATAATCAAGCAAGAAGCATGAGGCAAGACTTCAATACCCAAGAAGTAGCGCAATGGACCTAAGTCTTTCAGTGAGAATGTCTGATGAAGAAGGCTGATAAAGCGTTTGATGTAGCCTGAATCACTGCCTGTAAGGATCAAGTCATCAACATATACAAGCAGGTAAATAGTAGTAGTGGATGACTTGTGAACAAATAGTGATGTGTCAGAGTAGCAAGCACAAAAGCCATTCGAAAGTAGAAAGGACTTGAGCTTATTGAACCAAGCTCGAGGGGCTTGCTTGAGACCATAGAGTGCTTTGTTGAGGCGGCAAACATGGGAAGGTCGTGTCTGATCAGTGAACCCCTTGGGTTGCTCCATGTACACTGTTTCAGCCAAGTCACCATTCAGAAAGGCATTGTTGATGTCAAGTTGACGAATAGGCCAGCCCTTGGATAATGCTAAGCTGAGAACCACACGAACAGTAGTGGGTTTGACAACAGGACTGAACGTGTCAAAATAATCAACTCCTTCTTCCTGATGAAATCCTTTTGCCACCAAACGAGCCTTGTACCGCTCAATTGAACCATCAGAATTCCTCTTGATCCTGTAAACCCACTTACAACCAACAAGATTAGTATCACGGGGACGGGGTACAAGTGACCAAGTGTTATTGCTCATTAAAGCCTTATATTCGGCCTGCATTGCCTATTGCCAACAAAGATGCTTGTTGGCCTGACCAAAGATGGTAGGTTCTTTGTCGGGAAGGGGATGTGGATCATTGGAGATCGGATGGCGAGTGGTGGCGAAGGTTTTGGGTTGGAAAGAATTTATTTGGGCTCGGGTGGTCATTGTGTGAGTGTTGGTGGCGGAAGGACGAAAATAGGTAGGAGAGTTGTGGTGAGGCCTAGGTGGAGGAGGAGGCGGTGTAGGTGACATCGCCCTGGCTTGATTGGCATATGGATATACGTCTTCATCGAACATGACATGACGAGCAATGTAAGTTCTGGAGGTAGGAATGTGGAGACAGAGGTATCCTTTGTGTTTGGAACTAAACCCAATAAAGACACATGGAAGAGACCGAAAGTCCATTTTTTGGTGGTTGTAGGGACGCAAGAAAGGGTAACAGAGACAACCAAAGGTTTTGACGAAGTTGTAGTCAGGGATTTTAGAGTAAAGTTTTTGGTACGGAGAAGTGTAGTTAAGAGTAGACGAGATGGTTCGGTTGTGGAGATAAGTGGCAGTATGAAAGGCATGTTCCCAAAGGATGAATGGAGATGATGATTGAGCTAGGAGAGTTAACCCTTTTTCTACAATAATACGATTTCTACGCTCTGCAGCCCCATTTTGTTCCTGCGTGTAAGGACAAGAGACTCTATGTTGGATACCATGAGTAGACAAGAAACTTGACACATTTCGAAATTCACCACCCCAATCAGTTTGAAGACATTTGATAGAGGACCCAAATTGTGTTTGAACCATTGCCCGAAACTGTTGGAAAACATTGAACACTTGAGATTTGTGATTCAGAAAGTAGATCCATATAAATTTTGTAGCCTCATCAATGAAAAACACAAAATATCGATTTCCATTTAAGGATATCTGAGGCGGGACCCCAAACATCAGAGTAGATTAATTCAAAAGGGTTATCAGACCTAACATGAGAACTAGGAAGATGAAAACGATGACTTTTGCCTAACTGACAGGCATCACAGACACGTGGAAATTTATTGGGTGAAGTTGGCGAGACACTAGACGACGAAGGATGTGTTCATGAGGATGCGCCAGACGACGATGCCAACCAAGTAGGGAGGTGCGGGAGCCGAAGTGTCGTGGCAGGACATGGGTCACTATCATTGTTTGGAGGAGGTGATGGGGAAGGTGCAGCCACGGCGAGCTCAAGTAGATCAGGTGGTGCGGGGGAGGATTCGGAGGATGAATTGTTGATTTTCTCATTCACAATAGGAGCGTATAAATAGAGTACAAGGGATTACATCAGATCCTAAATCAATGCTAATTACAATCCTCTAATTAATAATAATTATAAATAAGGAAGGTCAATGCTATCAGATCCTAAATCAATGCTATCATCAGATCCTAAATCAATGCTATCAGATTTACCCTCTAATTACGCTAATAAACAGCAAATAACAAAAATAATAAATAAATAAATAAATAATCAATCTAATAATTGAACTAATTTAATGAATTAGACGAGATTAACATTGCATTAGACAAATTTGACCAAAGCAATTACAAATCCTAATGAGATCAACTACCACCACAACCGACCAACCCCACTATATAGAGCTCATATATCTCCCACTCCTTCGGCTTTGGTCCCTTAACAAAAGCACATAAAGGTCAATAGACATAGAGCCCTTCATTTGTTTGAACCAAGGTCACCGTCTCCTTTTTCTCTTTGAAAACCAATTTCGGACATGGATGCAATCCAACAGAGTATCCACATACAACTAAATCCAACAACAAGATAATTAACTAAATCCAAAAGCTGGAATATATTCGAAAATCATATACCATTTCCTACAATTGTCTGCCAGCGAAAATTAGTTTGAATTAATATTTATGAATTAGGCAGTAAGTATTAGGTACATTTTCCTTCTATGGGTTTCGTATTATATTCATTGACACAAAAAATCCAACTCCAGCCTGATATCACAATCGACGTAGATGATGAAGACGCTATTTTAGAATTGCCTAGGAAAAAGATAAAGGTGGAGAAAGATTGATCTCGGCTCAATTAAAATATGAAACAAAAAGAATAAATGATAATATTTTTTGAACATTTTATATCATAACTTAATTTTTTTAGTAGAGTTAGGAATTTTTATAAGGGATTTTCATGCAAAATTATTAGTACTTTCGTATGCTTATGTGATTGTTTTTATCACATAAAATTATATTATAGTTACCTTTAATTTTTAATTTTTGTCTTTTTATTATTTTAAGTTTGATCTCCAGGTGGTGCTCAAGTGTATTAAGACTCATGTCTTGACTTCTGTTTTCCATAATCATATTCCTGATGAGTTTCAATTTTGGATTGACCAATTGTGAGCTATTGTATATATGGAGTTTGTGATATTACTTAGAGAGGAATGTAGTTGTAAGTTGAGGTCAGAATTATCCTTGTGTGGGATTTTGTTTCTTTTGCTTGTTTAAGCAGCCAGACGTAATTTTTCAATGGTAATAAAATATAGTGTTAAATTTTTGGTACATTTTATATCAGAACTTAATTTTTGAGTAAAGTTAGAATTTTTATAAGGGATTTTCATGCAAAATTTTTAGTATTTTTCTATGTATGTGATTGCTTTTGTCACATAATATTATACTATAGTTACCTTCAATCTTTAGCATTTGTCTTTTTATTATTTGAAGTCTATCAAACAATATAGGTTAAGATCTTAAATAAATAAATAAATAAATAAATAAATAAATAAATAAATAAATAAATAAATAAATAAATAAATAAATAAATAAATAAATAAATAAATAAATAAATAAATAAATAAATAAATAAATAAATAAATAAATAAATAAATAAATAAATAAATAAATAAATAAATAAATAAATAAATAAATAAATAAATAAATAAATAAATAAATAAATAAATAAATAAATAAATAAATAAATAAATAAATAAATAAATAAATAAATAAATAAATAAATAAATAAATAAATAAATAAATAAATAAATAAATAAATAAATAAATAAATAAATAAATAAATAAATAAATAAATAAATAAATAAATAAATAAATAAATAAATAAATAAATAAATAAATAAATAAATAAATAAATAAATAAATAAATAAATAAATAAATAAATAAATAAATAAATAAATAAATAAATAAATAAATAAATAAATAAATAAATAAATAAATAAATAAATAAATAAATAAATAAATAAATAAATAAATAAATAAATAAATAAATAAATAAATAAATAAATAAATAAATAAATAAATAAATAAATAAATAAATAAATAAATAAATAAATAAATAAATAAATAAATAAATAAATAAATAAATAAATAAATAAATAAATAAATAAATAAATAAATAAATAAATAAATAAATAAATAAATAAATAAATAAATAAATAAATAAATAAATAAATAAATAAATAAATAAATAAATAAATAAATAAATAAATAAATAAATAAATAAATAAATAAATAAATAAATAAATAAATAAATAAATAAATAAATAAATAAATAAATAAATAAATAAATAAATAAATAAATAAATAAATAAATAAATAAATAAATAAATAAATAAATAAATAAATAAATAAATAAATAAATAAATAAATAAATAAATAAATAAATAAATAAATAAATAAATAAATAAATAAATAAATAAATAAATAAATAAATAAATAAATAAATAAATAAATAAATAAATAAATAAATAAATAAATAAATAAATAAATAAATAAATAAATAAATAAATAAATAAATAAATAAATAAATAAATAAATAAATAAATAAATAAATAAATAAATAAATAAATAAATAAATAAATAAATAAATAAATAAATAAATAAATAAATAAATAAATAAATAAATAAATAAATAAATAAATAAATAAATAAATAAATAAATAAATAAATAAATAAATAAATAAATAAATAAATAAATAAATAAATAAATAAATAAATAAATAAATAAATAAATAAATAAATAAATAAATAAATAAATAAATAAATAAATAAATAAATAAATAAATAAATAAATAAATAAATAAATAAATAAATAAATAAATAAATAAATAATCAATCTAATAATTGAACTAATTTAATGAATTAGACGAGATTAACATTGCATTAGACAAATTTGACCAAAGCAATTACAAATCCTAATGAGATCAACTACCACCACAACCGACCAACCCACTATATAGAGCTCATATATCTCCCACTCCTTCGGCTTTGGTCCCTTAACAAAAGCACATAAAGGTCAATAGACACAGAGCCCTTCATTTGTTTGAACCAAGGTCACCGTCTCCTTTTTCTCTTTGAAAACCAATTTCAGACATGGATGCAATCCAACAGAGTATCCACGTACAACTAAATCCAACAACAAGATAACTAACTAAATCCAAAAGCTGGAATATATTCGAAAATCATATACCATTTCCTACAATTGTCTCACAAATAAAATTAGTTTGAATTAATATTTATGAATTAGGCGTAGTATTAGGTACATTTTCCTTCTATGGGTTTCAGATATATTCATTGACACAAAAATCCAACTCCACTGATATCACAATCGACGATGATGAAGACGCTATTTTAGAATTGCCTAGGAAAAAGATAAAGGTGGAGAAAGATTGATCTCGGCTCAATTAAAATATGAAACAAAAAGAATAAATGATAATATTTTTGAACATTTTATATCATAACTTAATTTTTTAGTAGAGTTAGGAATTTTTATAAGGGATTTTCATGCAAAATTATTAGTACTTTCGTATGCTTATGTGATTGTTTTATCACATAAAATTATATTATAGTTACCTTCAATCTTTAGCATTTGTCTTTTTATTATTTGAAGTCTATCAAACAATATAGGTTAAGATCTTATATATATATATATATATATATATATATATATCATGCTTATCATTACTTTTTTTATGATTGTTGTTAAGATTGTTTATTATAAAACATGAGCTTATAATATCCAAATGTCTTTGTTCAATTCTGTTTAATCTTTTTTCAATATATGAGTATATATATATATATATATATCTGGCGGGAGAAAGCTCAGGGGAAGGGAGCGGCGGATCCGAAGGTGGAATGAGCGGAGGAAAGAAGGCTGGGATCGCAGTGGGAGTGATTGGGGCGGCGGCAGTGGTAGGGATTGGGGGCGGATGGTTTGCTGTGCTCGTTGTTGATGCCGCTGAAGAGGTTATGGTATGTGTTTTGATGTTTTTATGATAATTTACTTGCATTTTTAGAAATTATTAAACTAAAGAAGCAGAAAATAAACATTGATAGAAACGCGCATGCTTTCAGCTTGAGTGCGTGCTGCAATTTGCTTACGGTTGAAGAACTATCTTTTAAGAACAGTACTTGTAACTCATGTAGAATAGTTCATCAACCATGATGTTTACAAAATGTCAGAAAGAGCCTTGCATAATGTAAGATAATATTAGACTTGTTCGTAGTGTCCAATGTTTGTTTGCCTAGTTTCTTCAACTGATGCAACTAACAGGGTTCGAAATGTGGGATATTGGGGTCATGTTGGAAATATTTTGGGGTTAGTAAACATCGGAATGACATACTGGATAGTGTATATAAATCACTAATCACCTACCTTAAATCATTGGATTCTCAACACTATGCATAAGCAATTTGTGCATTTATTTAGGATAGCAATTATGATTTGAAGAGTCCGGCCAAGTCAATAAGTTTCTTAATTTTGTTAAGTGAACTTTTGGGTTTCTGTGCAGTACTAACAATTAAAACATACACAGAAAAGTATGTATACATATGTTATGTACCTATATATATATATTTGGTATTTTGGGCTGATCTTAGTGGGCTTCAAGTTTTCTTTTAATCACTTAAATCTCTCACCGACTCTCTCTCTCTCTCTCTCTCTCTCTCTCTCTCTCTATATATATATATTTGGTATTTTGGGCTGATCTTAGTGGGCTTCATGTTTTCTTTTAATCACTTAAAATCTCTCACCGACTCTCTCTCTCTCTCTCTCTCTCTCTATATATATATATATATATATATATATATATATATATATATATATATATATATATATATATATATATATATATATATATATATATATATATATATATATATATATATATATATATATATATATATATATATATATATATATATATTTGGTATTTTGGGCTGATCTTAGTGGGCTTCAAGTTTTCTTTAATCACTTAAATCTCTCACCGACTCTCTCTCTCTCTATATATATATATAGAGAGAGAGAGAATTATTTTTAAAGTTACATTGTATTAGAATTGTCTAATATACTAGAGTTAAACTTTGAGGAGCTTGATGTAATTTTCATTTTTCAATATATGAGTATATATATATATATATATATTTGGTATTTTGGGCTGATCTTAGTGGGCTTCATGTTTTCTTTTAATCACTTAAAATCTCTCACCGACTCTCTCTCTCTCTCTCATAATTATCTCTCTCACCAACTCTCTCACAGATCTTTCACCGACTCTTTATTTTGACTGCAGCAAGCTTTGCTACCTCTATTCCTTCTCTTCTTCATCTCCTCTCCAGATCTCGCCTTCTCTCAGAACTCGCCGTCTCCATCTCCGTCAGCTCCCGCTCCTTTGACCGGCGCTGAAGGACCGGCGTGGACACCGCCGTCTCCTTCTCCGGTCTCTCCTTCGCCTTCCGATCCCTCTCCTCCTCCTTTGACCGGCGACGGCGAGTCCTCCCCCTCCCCGTATCCCTCTCCTTCGCCTTCACCAGCTCCGTCGCCGGCGCACGAGGTGCAGAAGTCGGCGGCGGATCTGGCGGGAGAAAGCTCAGGGGAAGGGAGCGGCGGATCCGAAGGTGGAATGAGCGGAGGAAAGAAGGCTGGGATCGCAGTGGGAGTGATTGGGGCGGCGGCAGTGGTAGGGATTGGGGGCGGATGGTTTGCTGTGCTCGTTGTTGATGCCGCTGAAGAGGTTATGGTATGTGTTTTGATGTTTTTATGATAATTTACTTGCATTTTTAGAAATTATTAAACTAAAGAAGCAGAAAATAAACATTGATAGAAACGCGCATGCTTTCAGCTTGAGTGCGTGCTGCAATTTGCTTACGGTTGAAGAACTATCTTTTAAGAACAGTACTTGTAACTCATGTAGAATAGTTCATCAACCATGATGTTTACAAAATGTCAGAAAGAGCCTTGCATAATGTAAGATAATATTAGACTTGTTCGTAGTGTCCAATGTTTGTTTGCCTAGTTTCTTCAACTGATGCAACTAACAGGGTTCGAAATGTGGGATATTGGGGTCATGTTGGAAATATTTTGGGGTTAGTAAACATCGGAATGACATACTGGATAGTGTATATAAATCACTAATCACCTACCTTAAATCATTGGATTCTCAACACTATGCATAAGCAATTTGTGCATTTATTTAGGATAGCAATTATGATTTGAAGAGTCCGGCCAAGTCAATAAGTTTCTTAATTTTGTTAAGTGAACTTTTGGGTTTCTGTGCAGTACTAACAATTAAAACATACACAGAAAAGTATGTATACATATGTTATGTACCTATATATATATATATACATAGCATGATGTATGTTCATATCCTACACGTGTATCTGTAAATACATGTATATTTGTGTATATTATGTGCGTGTTTGTGTGTGACAATTCCTGCTTTTATCTGCTAACTGCTAAAATTGATACACTGTGGGCCATGATTTTCTGTAGGAAATGGAGCGTTCAGCTGATGTTCTTGCAGCTGGTTTGCTAGAGGTTGCAGATCCCTCGCTTTCAACTAAATTTTTCCTCCGTCAGGTTTG
Source organism: Asparagus setaceus (assembly GCA_012295165.1). Lineage (NCBI taxonomy): Eukaryota > Viridiplantae > Streptophyta > Magnoliopsida > Asparagales > Asparagaceae > Asparagus > Asparagus setaceus. The sequence continues at coordinate 31,274,975 of CM022708.1, read as the reverse complement.
TCATTTCAATACAAATTTCTCGTCAGAAGTGGACATAAATCGTAACTTCTTTTATCATATTCCATTTTTCCTCTTCAAAATATTAGAGGTATTTTTTCAGCTTGCTGGTCGCATATATATTTGTTATAGTAGGCAGGTGGCATTTTCCTACCTAGGCGGTATAGATTGCAATAACAATTGTTTGAACTAAAATGCATAGAAAATTTTGATGCCAAACTATAATATGCGCTGCTGAATTCAGTTAATGCAAAACTATTGAATCAGATGAATAATCCCTTTGTTAGAAAAGTTAAGGATGGTTGTCTTAGAATGTTAAGCCACTGAAAAAATAACTGTTCTTTGCTTCCTGATGTCAAGACACGTACGCTTTAATCTTCAGCTTTCACCGGCGTTATCAACCATGCGTAGTTGTTAGAGACTTGGGATATTGTTGCTAGTGAAAAGGACCGGAAAGTAATCAGACTTTCCACAAAGTTTCTTGCTTGGTTGTCGATTTTATGGATAATGATGTCAATGTTGTATTTATCCAAAATTGATTTATTTTCCATGGAAAGAATGGAATGCGTGATTTCAGTCTTTTTCTCCGGAAAGATCTTTTTTACTTTTAATCCGCTGTTATTTTACCATTATATAAAAAATTGATATGGTTTGTTTATTGAGTTGAACCCGATGTTAGTTCGTTTCTTACTGAGATAGCAAGGTTCACTCACATAATCTGCCACAATTTTATAAAATTTTGTATGCAATATAATGTTGTAAAAGGTCGCAGTTAAGATTCTTCTTTTGCAATGACTTTATGTTCATGTATTGTCCTGAATTGTTAATCTTATATTTGCTTTCTCTAGTAAACTTGCTGGTTTTTTCTTTACCTCTAGCTAAGTTATGTTTATGGTATTTCCTTGCTCGATTCGAAATATTCTACCATTATAAATCAGGACTCATTTGAATGAGTTACTTCAAACTGTTGAGCTGGAATTCATAATATGCTACAAGGAAACTATCTATGTTTGCTTTGCTTATTTAACTAGAAACAGTTTATGTTATATATCATTTCGTGGATTCACTTTAGTATTGCCGTTTATCATTAATTTGAGTACAAAAGTAATACTAAATAGTAGTAAAATTAGCATTAGTCTTACTCATAATTATTAATCTTTACCATTTGGATTAGTTTTTTTTAAGGAACACCATCGTTCTGGTGGACTAGTGGCCGTTATATTTGCACCTTATATTTGAGTATGATATTTTGCAGACATTGGCTCATGACTCGTACTATTACTCAACATCCGACATCAATGGATTTGCAGTTGATGAGCTGATTGGATTATGATGGTTTGATACGCGAAGTAGAGGATGACGAACTTAATACCCCGGGTAAGTCATAACCTTCCCTATTATTGCTTTGGGACTAGTTTTGCATTAGGTTAATAAAAAAAATTTATTTTTGCTAGCCAAAATAAGTAAGAACAAAACAACTTCACATTTGTTTTCTTTACCTTAATAAAAAAGTGTAGAAACATTTGCTTAAGTCATCACTTGATAGTTGTTCTTTTTTAATGTTGCATTTTCATAGAGTTAGTAGGGATCACCAAAGTGATTTGAACCCAGTGTTTGTGCATTCATTTAAAACATTATAAGGGCAAAATCTCTTAAATAAGATAAGGTGAGGGATTTGATCACCCTTCCCTTGGCCCAAAAAATCACTTAATCCCTCATTTTACATAACCTAAGCCTTAAAATCCATTAGACGTTGGTCATAAGGATTGAAACTCAATAGGAAATGAGAGATGTGAGGAAGGTTAAGCTCCACTTACTCGGTTGATTTTGTTGGTGTCCAAGGATAGAGGTCCATGGAGACATACTCTTACCTGGCCAACTCGTCAATTGATATGGTGCATGGTATGGAAATTTTGTTTAGGAGTTGTCTAGCGAGTCTAGTGATTTAAGCTAGCCCTAGAGGTCTAGGATTTGATTGAAGTGGTTGCTCCTTTGCTTTGTGATTGCTTGATAATCTCCATCTAACTTTACCAGATATGATATCTATTTAGGTGCAGGTTGATGGCAACTCTATCACACATTTCAATAGATTGGGGTCGGGGTTGGGGTTTTAGATATCATATCTGGTAAAGTTAGATGTAGATGGGTTAGGGTTGGGGTTAGGGTTGGGGTGGTTAGGGTTAGGGTCAGATGGTTGGGGTTGGGGTTAGGGTCAGATGGTTGGGGTTAGGGTTAGGGTCGGGGGTATGGGATTGGGGCTAGGGGGGGTTAGGGTTAGGGTTAGGGTTAGGGTTAGGGTTGGGGCTGGGGTTGGGGTTAGGGGTTGGGGTTAGGGTTAGGTTAGGTTTAGATGGGTTGGGATTGGGGTTGGGGTTAGGGTTAGGGGGGTTGGGGTTTCAGACGGGTTAATGGTTAGGGTTGGGGTTGGGGTTAGGGTTAGGGTTAACATGAGGTTAGGGTTAGGGTTGGGGTTAGGGTTAGGGTTGGGGTTAGGGTTAGATGGGTTAGGGTTAGATGGGTTAGGGTTAGGGTTAGGGTTAGGGTTAGGTTAGGGTTAGATGGGTTAGGGTTAGATGGGTTGGGGTTAGATGGGTTAGGGTTAGATGGGTTAGGGTTGGATGGGTTAGGGTTGGATGGGTTAGGGTTGGGGTTGGGGTTAGGGTTAGATGGGTTGGGGTTGGGGTGAGGGTTAGGGTTAGAAGGGTTGGGGTTAGGGTTAGGGTTAGAAGGGTTGGGGTTGGGGTTAGGGTTAGGGTTAGGTTAGGTTAGGTTAGGGTTAAGGTTAGATGGGTTAGGGTTGGATGGGTTAGGGTTGGGGTGAGGGTGAGGGTTAGGGTTGGGTTTAGGGTTTAGGGTTGGGGCTGGGGTGAGGGCTGGGTTGGGGTTGGGGGTAGGGGTAGGGCCTAGGGGTTAGGGTTAGAAGGGTCGGGGTTAGGGTTAGGGTTAATATGAGGTTAGGGTTAGGGTTAATATGATTTTGGTTAGGGTCAGGGTTAGGGTTAGGGTTAACATGAGGTCAGGGTTAGGGTGAGTTTAGGGGTTTTGGGGTTGGGGCTTGGGCTAGGGCTAGGGCTAGGGCTAGGGTTAACATGAGGTTAGGGTTAGGGGTAGGGTTGGGGTTGGGGTTATTAGTCTTCTATGATCTGAAATCAACCTTTAGACCCTTCTAATCATTAGTTTCTCTCGTGTTGATTATTACGCTTTTACTCAATTTGGAATCATTTCTTCCATTATTACTTAAATTCTTTTTCTAATTGATGCTCTATTTTGAAGTTTGAAGTTCAAAAGATAACTTTAAAGGTTCTTTTACATGTTTGATATTTGGAAATGATTTAGACTCTACCAGCCTGAGAATAGAGTTTTAGTTGTCATTTGGCACTTTAATGTTTCTTTTTAGTTTTTTTGGGTCAGCACCTGCTCTACCAATTAGTGGTTATTTTGCTTTTATTTTATTGTCTATCACAAGCCTTTAAAATAAAAGGCAGAATAAAGATAACCTTGGTCTTAGGTAGCTGATAACCAGCATGAACTAAATCCTGTAATCATGTCAGTTAGAGAATATTTTCTCCATATTTCTATGTTACTATTCTTATCCTTTTTAGTCTTCGTTAATAAAAAGTTGATAGTGGAGCTTTTGGCTGGGCTATTATCGTGATGTAGAAGTAGAGCACTACTACTATAATTTTTGAGGTGGAGAACATTTTAGTTGAAGGAAAAAGTTTAATTTCACACACTAAAGAAATTGATTCCCAGTTTGGTAATCTTGATGTTTTATACTGATTAATTATTTGCTAAGACTATGAGAATATCTTTGAATTGCATGCAAATGGAAATCTACTAGTCTGTGTGGTTATCATATTTTGTTACTTAGCAAAAATTCAAGGAAAGGGCATTCGTTCTTTATATTTAGGGTTTCAGATTCATATTTCTCATTAATGAACTATATGAAAAATAAACTTCGCCGCTTTTCTTAAAAAAGAAAAGAACTTCTCAAGTAAATATGGATATTCTAGATGTCACTACTTAAAGTGCATAATGGAAGCCTCTTCCTCTTAGATGGCTTGCAAATTTTTTTGCATCATTCAATAAGATATTTTATTGATTTTCTTAGTTACCGTTGAGTGCAGGAGAAATGATTGTTGGGCCGAGGAAAACTCTCTTCATGGATGAAATTTCTACCGGGCTTGATAGCTCTACAACTTATCAAATAGTGAAATGTATGCAGAATTTTGTGCATCAGATGGAGGCTACTGTGCTGATCTCCCTACTGCAGCCTGCACCAGAAATGTTTGACCTATTTGATGATATATTACTTTTATCTGATGGGCATATCATTTATCAAGGTCCCAGGGTACATGTTGAATTCTTTGAATCATTTGGGTTTTCACTGCCACCTCGTAAAGGGGTTGCTGACTTTCTCCAAGAGGTAATTCATTTATCGTATTTAAATAGGACAGTGATGCTTGCACATTTGCACCGGCAGGCTGAGTTCCATACTTTCAGGTTACATCTAAAAAGGATCAAGCACAGTATTGGTCCGATCATTCCAGACCATATGTATATCTACCTGCTTCAAGGTTTGCTGAAGCATTCAAACAATCTGAATATGGAAATCTGTAGACTCCAGTCTCTCTGCTCCTAATGATGCAACCAAATTTCTTCCTTCAGCTCTTGCCAGAACAAAGTTTGCTTTATCCAATTTGGACCTTATTAAGGCATGCTTCTCTAGGGAAGTTCTTCTAATTAAGCGGCATCGCTTCCTTTATATTTTCAGAACATGTCAGGTATGTTTCACTGTTCATTCTTATATGATTGTTTTGATACACTCCTATCCTTTTGCTTTACCTTTATCTCTGATAATATTCAGTGCTGATGGGTGATAAGGAAGTGAAGTCTACCTATTCATTGATGCCAAAAAAAAGTAACGTCTCAGCGTCCTTCCCGCTCTGAGACCACACAGAAAATTTAAAGTCTCATCACGTCAAGTGTATTGCTCGGGAATTAAAAATGCTCAAAAATTCAAATCTATGAAAACAAGTAAAACCTTTTTGTCCCAAATATTTTGAGTCTGCTACATGAATCCTCTTTCTTGATTCAGGTCTGTTTGTTTGTGCAGAAGTAGCTGAAATAAAAGAAGTAGGGACTATTTCTTCTACTTCCGAGCAAAAAAGTATGTTTCAATAGGAAAACTACTTTCAATAGAAAACTATTTCTGGTACTTCCTTAAATGTTGACATGGCTCCTATGTGCATCCCTACTTAAACATTCTTTCTGCCCTCAAGACTAGGAAGTACCTCCGAAGTAGCTGATAGGTGAGACAATTTAGGAATAAAATTAAATTTTATATTACATGGATATTCTTTATTTCTAAAATTCAGAAAGATTCTCTTTCTCTCTTCCTAACGATGTTTATAATTGCTACCCAACCAAAAACAAGTAATTGAAGTGGAAGTGATACTTTTTCCATTACCTCTAAAAATTTGTGAAACAAAAAAAGAGTACTTCCACTACTTTCTACTTTATAATTTAAGAAGTAATAACTTTGATCTACTTCTTTCTTCTGATATTTCTTATCAACCAAACTGGTCCTCAAGACTATAACTGACACATCCATTTTTTAACAGCCTTTACCTATATTTGTATAGGTCCGTCCATTCCTAGTTCTATTTCTTAGCCAACCACCTCGTATCACTCTTAAAAAAATCTACTCAATGGTCTCCATTGGACATGCCCAATGATTCCCCCTCATCTTATCTTCAGTTGAAGTTGTAATGGTTGTGCGTGAACCCTTTTTTCTTATCTCTGAATGTCTAGTTAGTTGTCACTTATTCATCTTTATAAAATTATACCTATTTTCTTAAAATAGTTCTTGGTTGATCCAAATTAAGTGCCACAAAACATAACTGGTCATATGGTCGCCCCGAAACATCTTCCTTTTATTTCATGATACTCTAGTTTAGTGTTCTATATGTCGAGATATGTCTGGCCTCAAAAGTTTTATATTGAATGGCGGATTTCAAGGATATAATGGGGATATTTAGTAAATATTGGGGTGAACATATCGGGTAATGTGTATACATATCATAGAAGTCCATGCTTGATGTATCAGAGAACGGAGTTGTGAACAAAGGTCCTAGCTTTTATATTTTTAAGTCCTAAAATTAATAAAGAAATTAGTCAACTTACTAATATTTCCAAGTGTACAATACTAGGACTAAACCACTTTAACTTGCCTTTTCAACATCTTTTGAGCCAAAACTTAAGCATCCATGATGAAAATGAGGACAAAGAATAAAATTTTGAAAGATTTAGGGGCAAGAAACTTACAGGTAACAAGAAGTCAAGGAAGAAAATGGGTTTCATCAGCCGTAGTCAATGATGAAGGCACAGTTAGGGCGGTACCACAACACACACCACTTCGACGTGTCATGCAAATGGTCGCTAACTGAAAGAGACTTGGAACCCTTGCAAGAGAATTTGGCTTAATTCAGCCCTAGGTCTTCTTTTTGGATATTTATATAAGGAAGTATTGATTTGGGCTTAGACCTCCACTAACCATAAATTCAAACCCAATCTTTAAACAAATAAACGCACAAATCAATGCTGTAACATTTTGACCAATTTTTGAATTTATTTGGATATATCCAAAAACCCGTATATCACAAAAAATTGCCAAAAATGATAAATGATTATGAAATCATATAGTTTTGCAACAAGACTCTTAAAAAGAAATATCAGCCCTGACCAATCAGCCGATACTGAAAACACTACTCTAATCTATAAGAGAAAATACCTGCACTTTTGGGTTTTAAGTTGCTAACAGATTGTTATGCAGGCTATTTTCATGTAATTTTCCACAAAAAGATTTTTGAGACTTTTGATCATAATGCTTAAAGGTGGTCGATGTGCAAATGTTTCTTAATTTGGAGGGACATCCACAAAAATCTGGTTTCACTTTGTTTATAACTATCCTGTCAGGTATTGCCTAGCAGGGTTACAACTTACAAACAGAGAACAAAAAATTGGTTTGTTATAGGACAAATAATTAAACTATTTGATCTAAAGCCATTTCAATTGCAAATCTTGTGAAGCAATGAGGTCTAGGGTACATGTAGGGATCTAGAGAAAGGTTTCTTTAGTTTCTGTTGATAACCATATAATACATGGAAGGGTGTTCAAAGATATTTCTTACCTTCATTTACAATTCAAAAAGGAGCAATGACCCAAAGCCTGTTCTCTACATCCACCTCAACTTGTGCAATTGATTTAAGATTCCCACCTAATCACTCCCACTTCAAAACATTGGGTGGATTATAACCACAAGCTTCTCATTCCAATGAGAACAGTAGACTTATTAAAACATGAACTATAAGGACCATCAAGTGACTAATGATGACAAGATAAGTCATAATGCTATGTTAGTTGTTGTTTCTCTTCCATTAGAGGCCCAATTTCCATTGTCGATAGCTATACCTTTCTTTCCAACATCCCTGGAAACTTAATCAATATGGTGCTTACCTAAGAGGTTCTTGGGCCGAAGGCTCAAAGCCTACTTTGTTCCCTCCCTCATTATACCAAACAGACTATCCTACCACTCCTAGCATAATATTTGGTGCATGGTAGTGAGGTGGATGCATCTCAACCCCACATCTGAGCTTGTAAAGTACAAAGAGAAAAACATGAGAATGTACTTTCCATCCAACTAATCTCACTCACATCTATGATTGAGATTTCTCCACCTCACTACCAAGCCCGGTGCTTGGTACCAAGCATAATTATATTCCTCTCTCTCTCTCATATATATATATATATATAGATGAGCTTCTATCAACTTAAGTGGATAGGAGCTCTTGTCCATCAATCTTTTTATCCACTTATCTTGTGTTTAGATTTGTGCCATCAAGAGATGCACAAATCTCAAAAGACTCTTCATATCTTTCATGGATCCCAAGGCAACATCAATGGATAAAAAAGCTGGTGGATGACTATTTCCTATCCACGTAAGTTTATAGGAGCTTTCCACTATATATATATATATAGAGAGAGAGCAAATCTCCTATAAACTTCAGTTTATAGGGAATAGTCATACACCAACTTTTCTAACCATTGATGTTGCATTGGGATCCATGAAAGACATGAAGCCCATTAAGAGATGGCACAAATCTAAAGGCAACATCAATGGATAAAAAAGTTGGTGTATACTATTTCCTATAAACTTAAATTTATAGGAGATTTGCTCTCTCTATATATATATATTGATGGTCTAAGTCACACAGTCAATCAGATGAATAGTTTTGGGTGAATAGGGTCCGCTAGTTCTCTTTAGAAATCGGGGATGATAGCTCCACGAACCGATCTGCACATAACAACTCGTGAGAGGTTGGGGATGAGTTCCCCGGTGGTCCCTCCGACGATCAAGTTAATATCTGAGGAGGAAGGAAGTTCTAAGAAGTTGACTCTTTTCTTTTCTTTATGTTCTTAACTGATAGGAGAATTGCTTAGAATGTTGAGAACAGTCTCATATTTATAGAGGTAATCGGGGTGCCCCTAACTACCGCTAAAGGCAAGCCGCCATTTGAAATAGTGATTGTTGACATGTATTAGGCTGCTCATTGGTTGAGAAGGATGAGTCATCCCGGAAGTGCCATGGGTGTTGATTTAGTCAAAGAAGCTGTTGTGAAATGATGTGTGATGATGAGCTACAGTGTAGGGGCTAAACAAATACCGCTTCAAAGATTTAATGCAATGGTGACTCATTTGTGGTGATAATTTCGAGATGTTTCATCGTCTTCCGATCCTAGGTGGCGTGAGGCGAGAGGTACCGCATTTTGGCTCTCCTCGCAAGTGCTGCAACCTGCTTGGCCCAGAGGGTTGCGGGGCCGAGTGATGCGCGTTTTGGCTCTCCTCGCAAGTGCTCGCCAAGCCTGCGTCTGGAATATTGACGTATCGACTCATCTGGCTTCTTGTGTGGCTCGTAGGGGAATCCTTTTAAACAATGCCTTAATGTGGGAACTTGTCTTATAATCTTTTAGGTATTACTGTTTTCTTAAGAAAGGGTTATAACACCGCCCCTTTCACTTGAGCGCCCTGGCCGGTCCGAGTGAAATCACCATCGCTTCGCTTGTCGCGAGGCTTTAATGAGAAGGGATGTCTAGCGTCGTCGGATAAGACATGGTGGCGTCATTACTACTTTTACTACTGAAGCTTCGCGATTCGTGGTCCGACAGTGGGTTACCCAAGACATTGTACAGTGTCTTGATCGTGGGGGAGGCGCTTAGGATTTCGCAATTCATCGGCCATTGTAAGTGGGTTGTGTTGGCGCTAGGATCTTGGCGATTGTCTCTCGGTTTGTATATGAAAAGAGACGGGAAGGAGCGAAAAAGTTTATTTAAATTCATTTGCTTCTGCCCCAAGTAATCTCCTAGCTTCTTCCTCCAGCAGAGTGCGCCGATGGCAGATTCTCCAGCGCTCAATTCTAAGCAGGAAGTGCTAGCATCGCTCTTCTCCAAAGTGATGAAGTTCAATTGAAAGCTCTCCCGTCGCTTTGACATTCCTAGATCCTATACTCGACGGGACCGACGAGGTCTGAGGTAGTGTTTCAACATGAAGGGCGTAGGAATCCTTTATATATCAAGCACTTGGAATATGGGCTCCGGTTGTCGCTCCGCCGTTGGCGGTATGCGCGGCTCACGGGGATATCTCGTATAAGTAAAACCAGCTATTCTTTGCTCTAATGGCGCATATTGTCATCCGCCATTTTCTGGGGCTTGAACCGTCTTTAGCGGTGCTCAGCCATCTGGTTGTTGTCAGAGTGTACAAGAAAGAGCCACACTACCATTTTCAAAATACGACAAGTTTTAAGCTTGTTGAAGGACTTCCTGATTCCAACAAGGATTGGAAGGAATACTTTGTCTGGGTGGAGGGCGATGATTTGGGATTATATTGTGCTCACTGGCCAGAGGTGATTAGGGAAGGCTTAAAGGCCAAACCGTTGTCTTCTGCTGACAAGGACGCGCTGGCCAAGGTGAAATCGTTTGCTGGTTCCTGCAAGGTCAATGATATTTTCGACAATTCGGTCTTGCGAGTAGCAAGATCTCACCAGTGGCGCCTGCAACCAAGGATCGTGAAAGGACGGATAAACTAATCTGGGGCAAGGACGCCAGTATTGGGGGGTCTAAGACTGCTCGACTGGAAATCCAAGAAGGTCCATCATCGAGGTCGCCTGCCGCCTTCGGAAGATTCACCTCTCGAGACGCCGCAGAGGATCAATGGTGCCGCCGCTGTCGGGCAACAACCGCTATTCAACCTACCGTCACGACATTGCCTTCGCCCCCAACGTAGAGCGCACGAAGGTGTCAAGTCGAGGCCCCAGGGGAGCAATTAAGAATACTGGAGGTGACAACGCCGTTCTAGACGAAACCTCTAGGGAGAATGAAAGGGGTTCTCGTCCGACGTCTCCCATGGGTACCCGAGTATCGATCGAAGGGACTGCAGGAGAAGCCTCTATGGGGATAATTCACCGGCATGGAAAGGAGCCGAGTACTGGGGGGGTTCTGTTGAGGCTAAGTCTTCATCAGAAGATTTGGGCTGGCCTTTCCCTCGTCTTACTGATCTTGATGAAGAAACTTGGGATCAATTGAGGCGATTGTCGATGGGTCGCACTGAGTCGGTATTCTAAGAAGAACGAGAGCCACGGGAGCAGGATAGGTATGCACCCACCCATTATCTTGCTCGAAGAACATCGGTTCTTGAATCTCGCGCGGCTCAAGAGACTGCGGTTGAGCAATTTTGGCTTTCGCGGGATCGAGAAATCTTAGCAAGTGTTCCCGACGTGGGTCTTCACCAGATTCTCCGGAGTTATCTAGTGCGGGGGGCTTTGGTGGAAGAGGAGGTCTTCCAACGCCTGAGTCGGGTTAGGGAGCTCCATGAGAAGCTCCAGATAGCAGCCTCGAGCACAGGGGCTGACGTTGGTGCGGATTTAGAGAGAGTCCTCCTAGAGTTGTCGTCCAAAGAAGAGAAGCTCGCGACTTGGAAACATGAGTTGGAGGCCAAGAAAAAGATGATTGAGGGCTTGAAGGCCTCTAATGCTGAGAAGGCGACCGAGCTTGACAGTTCAAGCAGACGCCAAGGAGTATCGCGAAACAGAGCAATCGCCGACAGACGAAAGTGAGGTGCTTCTTGAAAGAGACCGCGGTTGAGCAATTTGGCTTTCATGATCGAGAAATCTTAGCAAGTGTTCGGCGTGGGTCTTCACCGCATTCTCCTGAGTTATCTAGTGCGGGGCTTTGGTGGAAGAGGAGGTCTTCCAACCGAAGTCGGGTTAGGAGCTCCATGAGAAGCTCCAGATAGCGCCTCGAGCACGTGGGCCGACGCTGGTGCGATTTAGAGAGAGTCCTCCTAGAGTTGTCGCCCAAAGAAGAGAAGCTCGCGACTTGGAAACATGAGTCGAGGCCAAGAAAAGATGATTGAGGGCTTGAAGGCCTCTAATGCCGAAGGCGACCGAGCTCGACAGTTCAAGCAGACGCCAAGGAGTATCGCGAAACAGAGCAATCGCCGACAGACGAAAGTGAGGTGCTTCTTGAAAGAGACCGCGGTTGAGCAATTTGGCTTTCATGATCGAGAAATCTTAGCAAGTGTTCCCGACGCTGGTCTTCACCGCATTCTCCTGAGTTATCTAGTGCGGGGCTTTGGTGGAAGAGGAGGTCTTCCAACGCCTGAGTCGGGTTAGGGAGCTCCATGAGAAGCTCCAGATAGCAGCCTCGAGCACAGGGGCTGACGTTGGTGCGGATTTAGAGAGAGTCCTCCTAGAGTTGTCGTCCAAAGAAGAGAAGCTCGCGACTTGGAAACATGAGTCGAGGCCAAGAAAAGATGATTGAGGGCTTGAAGGCCTCTAATGCCGAAGGCGACCGAGCTCGACAGTTCAAGTAGACGCCAAGGAGTATCGCGAAACAGAGCAATCGCCGACAGACGAAAGTGAGGTGCTTCTTGAAAGAGACCGTGTTTCAGTGCGTGGAAGTCGAAGCCATGTCGCCCAATTTGCGAAGCAACAATTGGAAGATGAGCGGATAGCTCATGACAAAACTTCGGCGAGACCACTCGCCCTGGGAGGCTCGAGCATGCTCATGCACGAATCACTCACTTGGAGTCATTGGCATGGCGAAAGGAGGTCATGGATGAATATAGGTTAGGCCTCATTGGGAGAGCCGAGGTCACTCTCGCTTGCAAAGCGGGATTCGACTATCTGTGGGCCCAAATTTCTACCGAGATGAAGGGTGACTAGAGTCGCCACTATCCTCCCGAATAGCCTACTGTGGTCGAGGTGCTTGAGGACATTGAGAAGCAAGGCGACACTTTGAATCTCAAGGAAGAGGATGAAGAGGAAGAGGTCCCTGCTGAAAGAGTCGAGAGGACGGATGGGTGCTCGACGAGTCAGCCAGCGGGGAAGGTCCTTGTCGACAGAGTAGAGGATGGATGGGGATTTAATGAAGCAGCGAACAAATGATGATGGTTCGGGCTCCCATTCGACTCCTCATCCCATAACTTCTGAGCTTCCTCTGACTCCGGGAGCTAATATGGACCTTTCATAGGTCTCTCTCTAGGTGTATAGGTTCTTGTACTTTCTGTTTAGACATACGTTTGTAGCTAGACATCAAAGTTTAATAAAGATTCTTTTGTTGCATTCACCTTGAATCTGATAATTTGTTTGGGTAATAGAGTTCGAATAAACCGGCTGGTTTTGCGAGTTAGTTTTACTCAAACGTAACCAATTTTTCATCTGGATGCCATGCTATTTAGACGACTAAGTGTTTCATTACTCATAATGAATAGCGGTCGTCTTCATTTTACGCTCTTAGGTCGAGTAACTGGCTTTTTTACGCAGTCGGCATGGCCTTTAGATGGTTTAATTCGATTGGGTGGTGTTGGCGAGATTTGAGCAGTCAAAGTATCCAGATAGTTAATGTTTGCATTAAAGGAGGTGAGCCGCTGTTTGAGTAGACCTCGGGCTTGACGTGACGCCTTTGAAGGCCGAGGTTTAAAGCCTCGAATTCGTGTAAAGAGGCGTGGCGTAGAGGCGGTGCCTCGATCTCCACCGATCTCGCCCGGTTTTGAGGTCCTTGAGAGCCGCTCATGTGAACATCGGCCTTCGCTAAGATCATCCCACGGTCCGATCCGAGGTCTATAAATACCACGCCGAATTAAATAGGCTTTTCTTCGCATTCTTCAAACCCTAAGTTGTCTCCACTCTATTTCTTCTACTCATCTTCAAAGTTGATTTAAATTCCATGGCTCCCCAATTTTTTCCTTCAAGCCGCAACGAAGCAAGGATCGAATCTCTAAAGACGCCCGCACAAAGATCTCGTGGTTCAAGAGACTATAGATTACTATGCACTCTACGACCTCCCCAACACCGCGACTCTAGCTGCTCCGAGTCGTGAGGCCAGATATGACCACGGAGTAACAAGGCCCCATTGTATATCGCCCATCACGGAGTTTGGGCTCCGTTAGCTCCATCCCTTCATCACGGAAGTGTGCGGCGTTCTAGGAGTTTCTCCTTCTCAGTTGACTCCTAACTCAATCGGTATTTTGGTGGGATTTTTGATGATTTGTTATCGGGTAGGAGTGGAGCCAAGCTTTCGTTTGTTCAACAATTTGGCCGCTCGAAAGGCCAAAGAAGGATTCTCATTATTATTTTAGTTGCTATGGAGGCTTCAAGGTGGTATCGAACGCTCGTCAAATAGTGGACTGAAGGAACCAGACGATGGGTCATCGTGCCGACCCCATCTTTGCGTCCCCACCGCCGTAAGTCAAAGGAGATGCATTGAGGCCAAGTGTCCTTTCATCAAGAGAATCGATACCCAAAAATCAAGGACTATCTTTGGGTCCAAAGAATCAAATAACCTTTTAACCCATCCTCTCGAGTGGCTCAGATTGGTTCTTGCCTTCCGAGGCTGATAAGATAAAGGCGTCTCTCCTTGCCCTTCCTTTGTCATCGCATTCAAGTCAAGAGGGGCCGGCCACGACTTCAACCGAGACGACAGAGGTTGCAAGGCCTTCAAAGCGTGTTAGGGGGTTCGTGGCGAGCCGAGAATTAGAGAGGTTGAAGCGGAGGGCTAGTGAGGTAGTGGAAGCTTTCGGTGGACTAGGGGATGAAGCTAGGACAGAGGGGGAGAAGAAGAGAAGGTTGACTGAAGAGCAAGGCCCTAGTGGGACGTCCGAGTACCTCGAGGGCCAGCCGTCAACCGACTCCCCCCATGAAGAGTTTGTGGATTTGGTCGATACTCCTCCCATACGAAACAAAGAGGCCGAAGGTCCCGAGCCTGCTTTCCCAAGGTGTCCCTCCGGAGAGTTAGTTGTTAGGGCTGCAGCTCCTGAACCAACAAGTAGGGTAGGTAAGCAGCCGATCGAGTCGTCTGGTGCGAGCTCGAGGGTCCTCCAGCGAGACCGCCACCCTTCGCCGCGAGGACGACCGATTCCTTTTCCCAATCAGATAAGGGACGATCGTCACAATGGTGGGACGAATTCGCATGAAGGTGATGGGGAGACGGGAATTCGGCTCTTACAAGGAGGCCATTCCCGAGGAGAGAAGATTTGTTGCCGAGAGGCCCCTTGACAAGGAGTGTTCGGTCTTAGGATCGAGCATCGCCCACGTTCGTGCAGTGGAGCAATTTTCTTTGCCTCAAGACGAGAAGCTTTTGAGGGAAGTGCCGACAGCGGGTCTACATTTGGCTCTTAATAGTTATTATGTGCTGGGGGCACTTATTGAGCAGGAGTTATACTCTCGTCTTGCCTTCGCACATCAACTCCCGGCTGACTTTGAGAAGGCGTTAGCTAACGAGAAGATAGCTAAAGTGACTGCCGAGCAAAAGGTTGCAGCTCTGCAATCTGAGCTAATTATAATCGAAGGGAAGTGGCGACGAGAGGTGGAGGTTCGTGATTCCCAAGTGAGGGGTTTAAGGCACAAAGGGAGAGGCAAACGGTCAGGATAGGCGAGCTTGAGGACAAGGTAGGGCATCTTGAGAGAGAGCTTGGTCGGCGGGAGAACAGAATTAAATATTTGGAGGAGGTGTCGCTTGAGAAGCGTCACAGAGAAAGAGCTCAAGACGAGGCGCGAGATGCTCGCATTGCATTTGATAATGCGAAGATCGACCTCCAAGAGGAACGAGCATTGCGCGAAGCCGCCCAGGCCGCTATCCAATCTCTAGAAACTCGTCTCGCCACGTTTGACTCGCCAATCTATAGGGCCAAAGTGGTCGAGGAGTATCGCGAGAGCCCCTTGGGCAAATTTGAAGTGGCTCTCGCCTGCAAGGCTGGTTTTGACTTCCTTGCCGCTCAACGCCCCGCTGGATCATGCCCTATTGCCGACAGCGACTATCCTCCTCGTGTTCTTGCTTGCCTTGATGTCATAAAGGAAGTAGAGACGGCTGGAGGAGGGGTGTCGTTGGAAATTGATAGTGGTGAGAACACTGTGGTTGGGGACGATCAAGGAGAAGCCCTTCCAGAGGAACCGTCTCCTCCCCAACAAGCTCCTGTTATAGAGGTTGGCGATCAATCCCACGGCTCCGTGTTGGCTTCAGTCCACTAGACTTGAGAACCAAGGAGAAGCCCTTCCAGAGGAACCGTCTCGTCCCCAACAAGCTCCTGTTCTAGAGGCTGGCGATCAATCCCACGGCTTCGTGTTGGCTTCAGTCCACTAGACTTGATTGTTTGTAACAGTTAGATATATTTTTTTTTGTTTTTTGATAAAAATATTGTGTATTAAGTTCCTTATGAATTAAGAAGTTAGATTTTCAGCTATCTTCTTCTTACAAGTCTTGTCAATTATTTAATATGTTTGGAGATAAGATTCTCTATTACTCTATCCCTGGGGGGAAAGTATAGGTGAGGAGTCGCACGACTCATCTCGATTCTTGCTGATTCTTGGCCTTGATCGCTTCTATCTTGGTTATCTTGGTTGTATTCGTGGAATAGTGCCAAGAACGTCGTGATAATGATGGCTGAAAAGATCAAAATGCCTTGGTCTTAATGTGCCAAGGGCTTTGTGCCACCCAAATTGATAGGGTAACATAAGTTCGATTAATTGAGCCTATTTTAGAAGCTAATCAGCAATGAAAGAATAATAATCTATGCACGCATAATTTTAATAAATTCCAAATGAGATCATATCAAGGCAAGGAAATTTCAATAAATATTTCAAAAAGACTTTCATACAATATCTATTGAACATATTGGCGGAGGTGTTCGATATTCCAGGGGTGTTGCAAAATCCTTCCATCATGGCTTCTGAGACGATAGGCTTCTGGGTATACCTCCTTGAGGACAATATAGGGCCCTTCCCAATTGGCGGTCAACTTGTTGCGTTGTCTTTGTCAAAAATGGCTCGTCGTAGGACAAGATCTCCTTCATTGAATCGACGAGGATGAACTTTAGTATTGTAGTGTCTGGCAATGCGCTGTTGATTGAGGATTTGAATTCGGAGGGCTTTCTCCCTGACTTCATCAATTAGGTCGAGTCCAAGTCGCAACCCTTTATTGTTTAGGTCTTCATCAAAATGGCACGATCGAATGGTTGGCATGCCTATCTCGACCGGGGCAACCGCTTCGGCTCCATAAGCCAATCTGAAGGGGGTCTCACCTGTTGAACTCTTGTGGGTAGTGTGGTAGGACCATAAGATGCTTGGTAACTCATCTACCCAACTCCCTGCTGTCTTTTTGACCTTCTTTCTGAGAGCTTGCAAAACACATTTGTTGGCGGCTTCAGCTAGTCCATTTCTCTTGGGATGTGCTACCGAAGCGAATTTGAGTCGGATGTTCCATTCCATGCAGAAACTTCGGAAGCCCTGGCTGTTGAATTGAGTACCATTGTCGGTTATGAAAGCACGAGGGACTTCAAATCGACATACAATAGATTTCCATACAAAGTTGGTAATGTTGCTCTCGCCAATCTTGGTTAATGACTCAGTTTCCATCCACTTGGTGAAGTAATCTATTGCCACAATCAGGAATCTCCGCTGACCTGAAGCAATGGGGAGAGGACCCAACAAATTCAGGCCCCACTGAGCAAATGGGATAGGACTCAAGATAGGAGTGAGCTCCGTGGCTGCTGTTCGGGGGATGCTTGCGAACAGCTGACATTGTTTGCAGCGGGAGACGAGCCTCCTTGACTCAGCTAAGATGGTAGGCCAATAGTATCCTTGACGGATAATCTTCTGGGCTAGAGTCCTAGCACCAGGATGATTGCCGCAAATCCCTTCGTGAATCTCATTAAGAACATAGCTGGCTTCACTTGGTCGAAGACACCGGAGGTAAGGTCCCACTCCAGTGCTAGAATATGACATTCGATAGAGCTGATCGTCCACCATGAGATAGCGGAGAGCACTCCTACGTAAACTTCGAGCTTCTGAAGTGCTTTCTGGTAAGACATTATTGGTAAGATATTGGACGAACGGGTCCATCCAACAGGATCCCGAGGTTGCTTCAGCCTGCATGATTGGTGTGGACTCCGCTGCAATGCTAGGATATTGTAGAGAGTCAGTATAGATGGGCCCCAAATTACCCCGGAAACTAGTTGACCCAAGTTTAGACAACGCGTCCACCCGCACGTTGAGAGCACGGGGGACTTGGGCAATCTTTGACTCAATGAATTGATCCAAGAGTTCCTTCACCGACTTCAGGTATAGAGCCATCCTTGGATCCCTTGCAGCATACTCCCCCTTCACTTGGCGAACTACCAGTTGAGAATCTGTTAAGATATAGATACGCTCGACCTTTGCCGCTAGGGCGGCCCGCAAGCTTGCCAAGAGAGCTTCGTACTCGGCCTCATTGTTGGAAGCGGAGAAAGCAAAAGCGATGGACAATTCATGTAGCGATCCTTGAGGGCTTCGCAAGACGACTCAACGCCACTGCCCGCTTCTCCAGACAATCCGTCCACCTTCATCAACCACCAGGAGTCGAATTCTGGGAAATTGTGTTCAAGAGTATGTCGGCTAGAAGTGGGAGGTTATTGTGGCGGCTTGTGGTGTTAAGGGAAACTCCACGGTTGGTGACATTTCTTCAGGGACTGACTCGATGAAAAAGTCAGCGAGGGCTTGGGCTTTATGGTCTTCCTTGGTTCGAACTGTACATCATATTCACTGAGTTCGACTGACCAAGCAACCATCCTTCCCGAAGTTATTGGGCTACTGAGGGCTTTCTTCAGGGGTAAATTTGTCCTTACAATAATTGTATGAGCTTGAAAGTAGGGCTGTAGTCTCCTTGCAGTGAGGATGAGGAGGAAAGAGGCTTTCTCTATGAGGGGATAATTGAGTTTCCTTGCTTTTAAGATCCGGCTTACATAATATATCGGCTTCCGCATATTCTCTTCCTCTCGAATCAAGATGGAACTGACGGCCTCGTGTGAGACGGCTAGGTAAAGATATAAGGTCTCTCCCTCGAGGGGGCAACTCAGCAATGGCTTGGTGCTCAAGTAGGTTTTGAGCTCTTTAAAGGCTCGGCTGCAGTCGGCCGTCCATCCTTGGCGCTTCTTCTAATCCTTGCTTCATCTTAGTATCTTGAAAAATGGGAGGCTCCTCTCAGCTGATTTGGAGAGGAACCGTCCTAACGCGACTATCTTTTCGTTCAACCGCTGGACATCCTTCATGGTGCGGGGCTCGGACAGCCACTCTACGGCGGCTATCTTCTCTGGGTTGATTTCGATGCCTCTCTGAGTGATCATAAATCCTAAGAACTTCCCCGATTGCACCCCGAAGGCACATTTGGCTGGATTGAGCTTCATGCGGTATCTGCGGAGGACTGAGGACTACAAAAGTTTCTTCCAAGTCAGCTACATGGGATGACGCCTGCTTCGATTTCACCAGGATGTCGTCGACATACGCCTCCACATTGCGGCTGAGTTGGGGCTTGAAGATTTTGTTGACCGACCTCGATGGGTGGCCCTGCATTTTGAGCCCAAAAGGCATGACTTTGAAATAATAGGTCCCCTGATCCGTGCTAAAGGCCGTCTTCTCTTGATCATGCTTCGCCATGAGGATCTGGTTGTACCCAGAGAAGACATCCATAAAACTTAACAATGCATGATCCGCGACCGCCGCCCACTAATTGATCAATCCGGAGGGGTAGCCGCTTTAGACAGCTTTGTTGAGTCGATGAAGTCGATGCACATTCTCCACTTGTTCGCCTTCTTCTTCACCAATACCACATCGATGCCTAACTGATATTGACTTCTGATGAACTCGGCCTCAAGAGTCGGCCCACCTCTTCGCGCCGCTTTTGCGCTTCTTCCGTTTGACGGTTTGGTATGCCGATCTACGCACAACTCGTGGCATATAACCTCGAGGGGATGCTGCATGTCTTCCGTCCCTGCTTAATACATCGCCGCTTCTAGCATGCGATATCGCGACTACTGGGTTCTTCAAGGCCGATCCGATCTTGACCTTCTTTGCTTCGCCTTGCCCGAGTGGTATCTCCCGAGTTCTTCGACAGAGTAGTTCTCTCGCTCTAGCTTCTTCTATCTCAAGGCTTGTCCTCTCGATGGGGAGGATTTCGAGGCTCCCTTTCCCTTCATTGAGAGAACATAACAGACCGAAGCCTTTTGGTTGCTTGAACCACTCCGACCCCCATGAGGGTCGGGAATTTGATCATCTGGTGATAGGTTGAAGGGATTGCCTGAAGGTTATTAATGGCTGCCCTACTTAGAATAACATTGTATGCGGATTGGATGTTCATCACCAGGAATTGCGTGCATCGTGGATTGGCGAGGAGGCTCACGACCGCTAAAGGGAGAGAGACGACTCCCAACGGCTTCTACTCTGCGACGGGCTCGTGAACCCGATGATCGGTCCTAGGCAAGGTCGAGAGCGACGGCCGATGCCCATCCGTTAAAGTCAATGACGATAAGATGCTCAGAGCTACCGGTTTCCACTATGACCCGCTTTGATCAAAACCGCCGATCTTTGCAAGAATGATGATTGGGTCTTCATGCGGTCTCGACGCTTTCTAGGCCTGAGTTGCCAAGGTGATTAACTCCTCGACACGGGTTTCTTGCCGCCTTGTTGACTTGCGGGGCTCGCGGCATATAAACTGCGAGCATTGTTAAATTTCCTCCTGGCTGGGCGGCTGATCATCATAATGGTCCCTTTAACATTGCCGCCGGTGGCGGGAGAGCAATCTTGCTCTGTCGTTGTTGTGGTTGCGGTTGCTGTCGTCGTTGGGGCGATCTGGAGCGAGACTTCATCTCTTCGAGGGGGATCCCTGCGGTCCCGTGGACCAATTAGCTTCTTCATGTAGCCTCGACTGATCAGATCTTCAATGTCTCTTTGGAGGATCCTGCAATCATTAGTGAGGTGTCCATGATCGTGATGATACCGACAAAACTGTCGGGTATCCCGATCTCGAGGGTTGGATCGCATTTGTGGAGGAGGGCCGCTGAGGAGTCCTTCTTTCGCACTGGCAGAGGGCATCCGTGAGGGAAGTGTTGAGGCTGATTAGGGTTGGCGTCGGAGCTTGTTGTTTCTTGGGCTCCATGGGTGTCCACTGTTGGGCTATTAGCCGGGCTTGGGGATCTTCGGCGCTTGATATCCGGACCGTAGCCGGGCGAGACTCTCTTCTATAGATTGGCGTCGGTTGGCCGGAATGGGGCACATCTGGCACGGGCAACGGGCTGCCCGAGGCCTTGCATGATCCGGCGGCTGCTTGACCTCTTTGCTTTCTGGTGTAGCTTTGTAAATCTGGCGTCCTCCATGTCCATGTAGCCATGCTTTAGCCATCATCCGCTCGTAAGAAGTGTAATGCTTCTTAGAGAGAGAATCGGCAAGCTCATTGTCGAAAGCGTGCCCGCTAACGGTCGCCATGGCCACCTGGCTTCTACTTCCAGCCGCTTCTTTTGGAATCTTTTGATGTAGTCTCGCAGGCTCTCCCCTTGCTCTTGTCGGGTCTGAATCAATGCATGTGGGGGGAGCTTCCGTTTGGCGCCTGCCATGAAGTCGTGGACGAACTTTGACTCACCGCCGGTCGCCAATAGATCGCTTCAGATCGCTCCACCAAAGCCTAGCGCTATCCGCCAGTGTGATGGGGAAGCATTTGCATATGGTCGCTTCTGGTGCATGGAATACGACCATCATGTCGTAGTAATTCTGGATGTGCTCGGCCGGGTCTCCATCTCTATATTTGTCTATTGTAGGCATTTTGAACTTCTCTAGCGGGCCTTCATGATCTTATCCGTGAGGGGGTATTTCCCCAAGAGCTTCAAATGACCGGCTGGTAGTACCGGCCATATCCGAGGCGACGGGACCATGTCCGGATCGGAGAGGAATATCGTGGTGGAGGCATGTGGTGAACTCTTGCTGGCGCTCGCCGATCCGCATCGTGGCTAGGACTCTTCCTCGCTCTCGCGAGGGAAGGTTGACGAAGATAATCATCGTTGAAAGGCATGTGCTCACGATATGGTGAAGAAGCGATCCTAAATGGCCTATCTGGCGCGTCGGGGAAGGATCGATCATCGATGAAATCGCTTCTTTGGCGAGAAGGATCGATTATCAAAGTACCGGGGAGAGGGATAGTTGTCGCGGTGCGCTGCGGCGTGAGTGATCCTTACGGCCAACCGAGGGTCGATTCTCCGCTGATTCCGGCGCGGGGTTGCCCGAGCTTGCCGTGAAGCAAGTTGATTAACGAGCTCGCCAAAATGCGCCCAACCGCCGGACCGAGGGTAATTTGCTTGGTGACTTCGCCAACCGAAGTTTGAGTGACAAACCCGGCTTGTTGGTCATCGGGGGTTGTCGTGAGGGCGACTCGTGTTCTTGTCGTTCCCGGACATCTTGGTCAAAGAGAAGTAGAGGCCCCACTGGTGCTAAACTGTTGATGGTTTAAATCACGATCAATCGGATGAATGGTTTTGGGTAAATAGGGTCGCTAGTTCTCTTTAGAAACCGGGAACTCATGCCCAACCTCTCACGAGTTGTTATGTGCAGATCGGCTCGTGGAGCTATCATCCCCGATTTCTAAAGAGAACTAGCGGACCCTATTCATCCAAAACCATTCATCCGATTGACTGTGGTGATTTAGACCATCAACAATATATATATATATATATATATATATATATATATATATATATATATATATATGTGTGTGTGTGTGTGTGTGTGTGTGTGTGTGTGTAAAATTTCTAAGAGATAAAGTGTGTCGGATTTAAAAAGAATGAAGTACCTAAAATGTATATAGATCTGATTTAAGACATGTATTATAGAATGATACCGCAGGGTGGAACAATGGAAGGTATAGATAGACCCATTCCTATCAGTAAGAATACACTATTGATTGACATTTTCTTTGAAAGCAAATGGTGGAAAACGAAGACTCCCTCACTCTACATTCCACCAAAATATTTTAACAAAATCATATGCCATGAAGAATACAAATGAGGCCACTCCTATTGTTAAGAATATGCAAATATATATTTGATATGGACCTATATGTAAAATGTACACACCCTGAACTCTATAAATAAAGGCCTACAGAGAAGCCTCAGTTTTTGAGCTCTCTAAATTACATCGTTTACATGGTATCAGAGCCTCCACCAAAATCCTAGTTTATCACCCCCACCTAAACCCTAGATCAAAAAAAAAAAAAGAGAGAAAGAAAACCTTACTGTTCATCTTCTTCTTCCTCTGTTCACCCTCTTCTCCGCTGCCACCACGAGATCCAGCGCCGTCCCCGAACCCAACGTCACTGGGCTTCGATCCAGTACCGCCTCGCTTCTCAATTCGTTATCGTTGCCGTCTCGCTTTGTTCGAGATCCGTACCGCCACCGCTTTTCGATCTGTTGTCGCCATCATCGCCGACCACAAGATCTCCGCTTCAGATTCATCGCCGACGCCGCTTCGAACTCCGCCAGATCTCCAATCTCATCATCTTCGACCATGCACTGCCGCCGATTCGCCGCCATCACGACTCGCTGGCGCCATCTCCGACCTCGACGACACCATCTCCGACTTCATCACACTACCGGCCTCTCAAACCCTAGCCGAAGAGAGTCCGGTTATTCAACCCTAATCGGGTTTGAGTTCACACCCACCTAGCCGCTGAAAAGAAAAGAAAAGAAAAGAAAAGAAAAGAAAAAAACAAAAAAAAAAAATTTATTTTTTTCTACTATTCTCATCTCGGTGATTTGTAATAGCTCTTAGGTTCCTCGACAGTCACCCTAGAATCGATGAGAGGAAGAGTAAATATCCCACTTTGTTGAGATATTTGCTTCCCATTCTTGTTTCCTCGTGAGACGAGAATTTTATTGCATCTAGCTCTCCTGTTGTGCCCTTTGTGTACCTGAGGTGTCATTTAAATTTTCTACACTCCTTGATATGATAAATTAGATCCTGCTTTCTATTTTGATCTGCTTGTGGGTTTGGTATCTAGGTGGTATTTGGGGATTTGTTCGCGATTCGCTACTGGGTGTGTATTTGGGATAGTTTGTTTGTTGATATGGCCGATTCTGGATGATACCAAACCCAACTCCTGTTCGTGAAGTTGTTTCTTCTAAACTTACGCATCGTAAGTCGATGGAAACAATTACATGCAATGGAAGACTATTGTTGAAATGAGTTTGAAGGGTAGGAGGAAGAAGCACCACATATTTAAGGAGCCACGTAACTCACAGAGGACTGGAAGGAGATGATGCCATTATCTACACCCGCCTTCTCAACGCCATGGAGACCAGTATTCAAGATATGGTGCTTCACACCAAGACTGCAAAGGAGCTCTGGGACTACCTTGCCGTACTCTATTCTGGAAAGGGTAATCTCTCCCGAGCTTATGACATCCACCAGGAGATGACCCGGGTCCGTAAAGGGGACCGCGACTTGAAGGATTTCTATCTCAATTTCGACGATTGCATGAGGAGTGGAATACCCTGCTCCTTATTACCAATGATATTCGCCAGATGCACCACAGAGAGAGCAGATGGCGGTCCCAGATTTCTTAGGTGGAGTCCCACAGAATTCTCTTCAAAGACGCCCACGATACTTGAAGTTCTATCGCTAACTCTCTTGTTGAGACTTACAGCTTGTCGCAATGTCCTTTCCCCGATGGCTCTCATCGCACTGCTGACTCCTCGATCAGCCCGCTTTAGCAGTTTACACTCCGCCTCGTGAGGACGCGGAGGTTTTCCGTCATGAGCCGGGAGAGGAGGACGAATGGAGGCCGTGACCGAGGGTCTTACATCAGCAGAGTGGTGGACCCATCTATTGCCGACATCGCAAGAAGGAGGGTCACACCAAGTACAATTGTCCGTTCTTTGCGGGGTCGCTTCAAGCCTTCACCATGTTGCGACCACTTCCGAGTACACCACCAGCCTTCTTCGACTCAAGCTACCGCGAGTAGCTCGAGTTACTATATCCGACGATGAGTATGCACGATACCGTGATGTTCCTTCAATTGCGTAACTCATCCTTGATATCTACCACTCCGACCGCCACAATCGCCAATTCGTAATTCTTTTGCTTGTCTTTCTTCAACATCGCCCTACTACTGATTATCGATTCAAAGCACGACCACATGACTGAATTGTGTATATTGACATCTATGAAACTCATTAGCTCATTTCCGATATCACTTTAGCCGATGGATCAAAATCAAAGTTTGTGGTGTCTGCGACTACACAAGCTTCATCCCTCTTATCATTATCTTCTGCCTTACATGTTCCAAAATTTCCATGTAATCATTGCCTATTAGTAAAATTACTAAAGCTTTACACCGCCAAGAACATTCTTTCCCGATCGATGTGTCTTTCAGAACTTGGAACCCAAATGGACGATCAAGTACGTGGAGTGAGGCAGTGGTCCAGACTATTTGGATGGCGGCATGGACCTACTGCATGTGTCACGCAGAAGGTAGTGTTTTTGAAATGCACCGTAGCTAGGTCATCCATCATTAGAGTCTTTACGAAAATTAGTTCCTAATTTGAGTCTTAGTAGTTGGAGTGTGAGTCATGTCGATGGGAAAGCATCACGTAATGCCTTATCCGCCTAGAGTCAATAATCGGTCTAGTCATTTGTTTGAACTTGTGCATTCGGGACGATGGGACCTTGTTCCACCTGGATTCTCTCGCTTGGTTTTCGTACTATGTTTTATTTATTGATGATTATTCACGTGCTACATGGATTTATTTAATGAAAGAACGATCAGAAGTTCTTCTGCATTTCAAACATTTTTGTTCTGAAATTCATACCCAATTTGGTTTGCAAATAAAAACTTTTAGATCTGACAATGCAAAAGAGTATTTTAACCATGAGTTTGATCAATTTTTGACCACCCGCGGTATTATTCATCAGTCATCATGTCATTACACACCTCAACAAAATGGCGTCGCAGAACGTAAAAATCAACACTTACTAGAAATTGCTCGTACTCTACTAATACACATGAATATGCCCAAACAAGATTGGGGATGCGCCCTAATCGCTTGTCATCCGATTAATCAAGACACCTTCTATCGCTTTGATGGTAAAACCCCATCTCCGTGCTTTATCCATCCAAACCAGCCTTTCCACTTTCTCTTCACATTTTTGGCTGTGTGTGTTTTGTGCATAATAACCATCAAAATAAATCTAAACTTGATCCTCGTGCCATAAAATGTGTATTTCTAGGATATTCTCGAACACAAAAAGGATATAAGTGTTATTGTCCCCTTACACGAAAAACATTTGTGTCACGGATGTAACATTTTTGACAACACTTCATACTTTCTACCCAAAATAAGAAATATATTTCAGACACCGAGACCAATGATGATGATGAAGATACATTTCTTGTACCCATAACCTCCTCATCTACTAGTGATGAACGCCCATCAAATAGTGTGCCTTCGTAACAACTACCTACCATCGACACTCACCAAAGTCTACACTCGACGCCCCAAGCAGCCTACTACCCCACTTACTCTCCCAGCCAACCATCAGCCACTGCTCCAACCCCGCACGCCTTCTTCATCTGATGATCTCCTATTGCTCTTCAGTACTCAGAATGCACACCCACACCCTATTGCCAACTTTGTTACACTCTCACACTTATCTTCACCTTATCGCACTTTTGTTACATCCATGGATTCTCACAACATTCCCAAGTCTTGGTCAAGCTCGCCTCATCCAGTTGGAAGGCGCCGATGCAAGAAGAAATGCAAGCCCTAAAAGATAATCGCACTGAGCTTGTGGGTCTTCCTCCGGAAGAAGATAGTTGGATGCAAATGGGTATTTATCACAACCGAATCCGTGATGGCTCTCTCGCCTCAAAGCCCGCCCGGTCGCCAAAGGGTACTCTCAAACATATGGCATCGACTATGTCGAGACTTTCTCTCCGCTGCAAAGATGACTTCGGCGCCTTCTCATCTCCCTTGCTTCTCACTATGCATGGCCTCTCTATCGCCTTGATGTGAAGAATGCATTCTTGCATGGGATGCTCGAGGAAGAGGTATATATGGAGCAACCTCCGGGTTTGTTGCTCGTGGGGAGTCCGCAAAGTCTCACACCAAGAGAGCATTATATGGTCTTAAACAGCCTCAAGCATGGTTTGGCAAGTTCGCGGTATGAGTGAGTTTGGCCTCAGTAGCGGCTCGGTGATTACTCTGTGTTCTTTCGCAATCAAGCGGGAAAAGAATTCACGGTGGTTTATGTTGATGACATTGTTATCACGTAATGATGCATCGTGGATCTATGCTTTGAAAAATTCATACAACAACATTTTCAAACGAAAGACTGGGGATCTCCACTATTTCGGCATTGAAATAGCCGTGTCTACTAAGGAGATCTTCATGTCTCGAGAAAATATACATTGGATGTGCTATCCGGTAGGCTTCGGTGCAAACCAAATAATGCTCCCATGGACCCTAATCACAAACTAATGCCCGGACAGGTGAGTTGCTACAAGATCCGTGCAAATATAGGAGATTGGTGGAAAGTTGAATTACCCATCAGAACTGTGCCGCATTGCATATTCTATGAGTGTGGTGAGCCGCTCATGGCGTAACCACTAACTACACATCCGATGCGAATGAGAATTCTTAGATATCCAAGGGTTCTCCTAAAAGGAATGTTATACTCCAACGGTGGACATCTAAGGGTGGCCGGATTCTCGATGTCGATTGGCCGGATCCCCGGCCGATAGAAGATCAACCACGGATATTGTGTGTTTGTAGGAGGAATCCGGTCTCATGGAAAAGTAAGAAACGCATACTGTGTCTAGATCAAGTGCGAGTCGAGTATCGTGCTATGGTCGACATTACTTGTGAGATAATTTGGATACAACGGCTATTAAAGGAGTTAGGATGTGACCCGACTTCTCCCATGCGCTATATTGTGACAACTGTGCAAAGACTCCATATTGCAAACAATCCGCCTTTCATGAGAGGACTAAGCACATTGAAGTGGATTGTCATATTGTGCGTAACCAAGTTGTGGAACGTAAAAATATTGAGACCGACATGTTGCTTCGTGAGATCACCTAGCGATATTCTCACCAAGCCATTAGGAAACCACGGTAATTTATATGTAACAAACCGGCATGTATGACATATATGCTCCAGCTTGAGGGGAGTGTTAAGAATATGCAAATATATATTTGATATGGACCTATATGTAAAATGTACACACCTCGAACTCTATAAATAAAGGCCTACAGAGAAGCCTCGCTTTTGAGCTCTCTAAATTACATCGCTTACACCTATCTTATAAGAGCTAAACTACATAGTAGCAAAAGATCTTGAATATGTGTACATGCCGCCACAAAGGTAATAGAATATTGATGGCTAGGCATATGTGGGTTTTGGATCATAACTATTGGTGAAGACTCTAGTCCGTCACCTGTGGATTCATCCGGGTCCTACATCCATGGGTCACCGATGGTCCCGCAAAGATGTCTCTCGCCCTGCCTTCATTATCACTTGTAGCTAGATGTGCTGAATGTAGAATATCGCCTTTCTATGCAAAAGTGTCTACCAATGGTATTCGATTTCAGATAGTGTTAGAAAAACCCTCACAGGCCTTTTCTCGCCAAATACTCAACAAGTGGCAGAGCTATGTCACTTGGGTACTTCTAATATGGAGCCGCACTCCATACCCGACATGTGTCGCACTGCATCTAACACTTCTTGGACACTCTTTAAATATTTGTATATATTTATTCTGACCTGTACTAAATTATACAATACATGTTTAATTTAAAACACTTGTCATACACTTCTGGGATATATCCTACATTTCATATCCATTTTTGTAATTTGTTGGATGAGGGTCGAGTTTGTCTCAGCCTTAAGAACTACGATTTAAAAGGGTTGTTTACATATATAGCTTAGAACTTTGATTATATCCCATAAGTTTCAGCCGTGTTCTCGTTCCCTACCCTTTACAAAGTTTCTGTGTCCCGTACCCGTACCTGAACCTGTACTCAAACCCATGCAATTTAGGGCAGCAGTAATGATATAAAAAAATATTTTATCTGCATTCTTTACTCTTTTTTGTCTCTATAAGACCAAATTGTGACCAGCAAAGGTTCTATCCATTTAATGTGGAAGAGCTATTTAAATTTACTCCAAAATAATAGAAGGTGTTCTAACACAGTTTTGGTTACATTTTTGCAAAGCATGTTCTCTTTGTGGCCTTGTGGGTAGTGGAACTTACAATTTTAAAGGCTATGTTTAAGTAGAATTGCATTATTAGTAGCAAGTGGACGCCTTCAATTCCAATGTACCGAAAAGTTATAAAACACTCTCCAAGTGAGCTGGCAAGAGCAATAAAAATAAATATTCTAAAGAAGTAAAATACTCTTTCTTATTTATTTCATCATTGTTGCATCATGGTATTTTGTAGGTTTGGGTGTGAGATTAGGGTATGAATGTATTATGTATAATCTCTTTGTTGTAGTCTCCTCTTTGATTATTAGATTCCTGTTATTGTTTTGACTATGAAGGTAGGTGAAAATATTGGCTGAACCATACTATATCCTTGTGTTTTGTTATCTTTGTCACTATTTGATATATTCAGTTTTATTCTGGCTCTATTTTGTGTTAAGTGTTATATCTCTTGTGTTAAGAATCCCACTGCTTCAACACTTCAGAAGCAATTACCTCTTTGTTTTCTCGAGAGCACTATTAATTTTCACATTTGATGCAGGTTGCAGTTATGGGAATCATAACATGTACAATGTTCCCCCGCACAAGATTACATCCTTTAAATGAGATAAATGGAAACTTGTACCTTAATTGTTTGTTTTATGGAATGGTGCATATGATGTTTAATGGATTTTCTGAGTCACCCATCACTATATCTCGGCTCCCAGTTTTCTATAAGCAGAGAGAGAATCATTTTCATCCTGCTTGGGCATTCTCCATTCCTAGTTGGCTTTTATGAATTCTTTATTCTATCATTGAATCAATTGTCTGGTCTTGTGTGGTATATTACGCAGTGGGGTTTGCACCCAGTGCTGGGAGGTACTCATGAACAAATGTTTTCTGCACCTCCAGCTGCATTTTTTAGGTAGTTAATGTTAGACATATCACTATTTAAAAATTGTTTTATTTTCTGCAGGTTTTTCTGCTTCATGTTATTACTATTTTGTATACACCAGATGGCATTGGGACTCTTCCGGCTGATGGGTGCTCTAGCACGGGATATGATTATCGCCAATACTTTTGGTTCTGCAACATTATTAGCAATTTTTTTGTTGGGTGGATTTATTATCCCAAAACGTGAGTGTAAAAGAAGTTTCCTCCTAGTATCACCAAAAGGATTTTACGTGCACCAAAATGGCATCGGTTTCCATTATCTATTTGCACATGCTAAATTAATTAAAGGTTCATTACTCAGCTTCCATTCTAGTTTCTAATGGATCTATATACTTCTCTGCTTGCATCTTAGATTCGATCAGGCCTTGGTGGGTTTGGGGC
>CM022708.1:31225493-31244956 GCA_012295165.1 Asparagus setaceus | reverse complement strand
AAGCAAGTCGTAGCCAGGATTCAGAGTTGTTTTGGGGGTGGGGGCAAGGCAAAATATATAAATGTGATGATAAAAGAAAGATACTACGAGAAAAACCCTACCACTCAAACTAATTATGTTAACCGATTAAAAACTCTATTCTCTTCTTCTAATAACATAGCTAAAAGAGGTACTCATTCTCTTCCTTTTGAAGCATTTAATGGTTAGTTAATGGATTATCTGTAAGTTAGTCAATAAAGAAATATAATCAATCATCTCTCTTATTATATTAGGGTAGCTTAACGTATTCAATTACGATAAAGTAACACTCTTAAAACTAAGGGTTTTACATCAAAACCACCTTAACTTTATCCCAAATTGATGGTTATTACCTATATTTTTTGATGTAGATCACATTTACTTGCTAACATATTTGCAATGTCACACCTAATCCAGCTTTTAGCCAAAAATACACGAAATGACCATTTTACCCTCATCATTTTCTTATTTTTCTCCTTCCTCACAAACCCTAACCCTAACCCTATCCTCCTCTTCTCCCCATCTTCCTCTCCTCCTCCCCAACTTCCTCCCCTCTCTCGTCCTCCCTCTTCCTCCCACCTCCCAGCCTCCCATTCTTTTCCAAATAGGAATTGGGGTTGGGGTTAGGGTTGGGGTTAGGGTTAGGGTTTGTTTTGGGTTGGGGTGGGTTAGGGTTAGGAGTTGGGGTTAGGGTTGAGTGTTAGAGTTGGGGTTGGGGTTAGGGTTTGGGTTTGTGTTAGGGCTAGGGCTAGGAGTTAGGGTTGGGGTTAGGGTTGGGGTTTGGGTTGGGCTAGGGTTAGGGCAAGGGCTAGGGTTAGGGTTAGTGTTAGAGTTGGGGTTGGGGTTTGGGTTGGGGTTGGGGTTAAGAGTTTGGGTTTAGGGTTGGGGTTGGGGTTTGGGAGTTAGGGTTGGGGCTTGGGTTGGGGTTGGGAGTTAGGAGTTAGGGCTGGGGTTGGGAGTTAGGGTTGGGGTTAGGATTAGGGTTGGGGCTAGGGTTAGGGTTGGGGCTAGGGCATCGGTTAGGGTTAGGGTTAGGAATAGGATTAGGGCTAGAGTTAGGGTTGGGACAAGGGCTTGGGCTAGGGCTAGGCCTAGGGTTAGGGTTAGGGTTAGGGCTAGGGTTAAGGCTTGGGTAAGTGCTAGGGTTGGCGTTGTGGTTGGCGTTGGTTTTGGGGTTAGGGTTAGGGTTGGGGTTAGGGTTAGGGTTAGGGTTGGGATTTGAATTGGGGGTTTGGGTTAGGAGTTAGGAGTTAGGGTTTGGGTTGGGGTTTGGGTTTGGGTTTGGGTTTGAGTTGTGGTTGGGGTTATGATTAGGGTTGGGGTTAGGATTAGGGTTGGGGTTTGGAGTTAGGGTTAGGGCTAGGGCTAGGAGCTAGGGTTAGGGCTAGGGCTAGGGCTAGGGTTAGGGTTGGGGTTTGGGTAGGGGTTAGGGTTAGGGCTTGGGTTAGGGTTGGGGTTTGAATTGGGGTTGGGGTTTGGGTTAGGGTTGGGAGTTTGGGGTTAGGGTTGGGGTTGGGGTTTGGGTTGGGGTTTGGGTTGGGAGTTAGGGCTAGGGCTAGGGTTAGTGTTAGAGTTAGGGTTAGGGTTTGGGTTGGTGTTAGGGTTATGGCTAGGGCTTGGGTTAAGGCCGGGGTTAGCGCTGGGGCTAGGGTTAGGGCAAGGGCTAGGGTTAGGGTTAGTGTTAGAGTTGGGGTTGGGGTTTGGGTTGGGGTTGGGGTTAGGGTTTGGGTTAGGGCTGGGGTTGGGGTTGGGGTTTGGGCTGGGGTTAGGGTTGGGGCTCGGGTTGGGGTTGGGGTTAGGGTTAGGACTGGGGTTGGGGTTAGGGTTTGGGCTGGGGTTAGGGTTGGGGCTAGGGTTAGGGTTGGGGCTAGGGCATCGGTTAGGGTTAGGGTTTGGTATAGGATTAGGTCTAGAGTTAGGGTTGGGACAAGGGCTTGGGCTAGGGCTAGGCCTAGGGTTAGTGTTAGGGTTAGGGTTAGGGCTAGGGTTAAGGCTTGGGTAAGTGCTAGGGTTGGCGTTGTGGTTGGCGTTGGTTTTGGGGTTAGGGTTAGGGTTGGGGTTAGGGTTAGGGTTAGGGTTGGGATTTGAATTGGGGTTGGGGTTTGGGTTAGGGTTGGGGTTAGAGTTTGGGCTGGGTTTGGGTTTGGGTTTGGGTTTGAGTTGTGGTTGGGGTTATGATTAGGGTTGGGGTTAGAATTAGGGTTTGGGTTTGGGTTTGGATTAGGGCTAGGGCTAGGGCTAAGGTTAGGGCTAGGGCTAGGGCTAGGGTTAGGGTTGGGGTTTGGGTAGGGGTTAGGGTATGGGCTGGGGTTAGGGTTGGGGTTTGAATTGGGGTTGGGGTTTGGGTTAGGGCTGGGGTTACTGTTAGGGCTAGGGTTGGGGTTAGAGCTTGGGTTTGGGTTGTGGGTGGGGTTAGGGTTAGGGTTAGGGTTAGGGTTAGGGTTAGGGTTAGGGTTACGGTTGGGGATAGGGTTAGGGTTAGGAATAGGGCTAGGGCTAGGACTAGGGTTAGGGTTGGGGCTGGGGCTGGGGTTAGGAGTTAGGGTTTGGGTTAGGGTTAGGTTAGGGTTAGGGTTGAGTGTTAGGGTTAGGGTTAGGTTAGGGTTAGGGTTTGGGTTGTGAGTGGGGTTAGGGTTAGGGTTGGGGTTTGAATTGGGGTTGGGGTTAGGATTAGGGTTGGGGTTGGGGTTTAGGGTTAGGGTTGGGGTTGGGGTTTGGGTTGGGGTTAGGGTTAGGTTTGGGGTTGGGGTTGGGGTTTGGGTTGGGGTTGGGGTTAGGGTTAGGTTAGGGTTAGGTTAGGGTTAGGAGCTTGGGTTAGGGTTAGGGTTAGGGTTAGGGTTGGGGCTTGGGTTGGGGTTAGGTTTAGGGTTGGGGTTGTGTTTGTGGTTTGGGTTAGGGTTGGGGCTAGGGCTAGGGCTAGGGCTAGGGTTGGGGCTTGGGTTAGGGCTAGGGTTTGGGTTGTGAGTGGGGTTAGGGTTTGGGTTAGGGTTAGGGTTGGGATTGTGGTTTGGGTTGGGGTTGGGGTTTGGGTTAGGGTTAGGGTATGGGTTAGGGTTAGGGCTAGGGCTAGGGTTAGGGCTAGGGCTAGGGTTAGGGTTGGGGATAGGGTTAGGGTTGGGGTTAGGTTTGGGTTGGGGTTAGGGTTAGGGTTAGGAGTTAGGGTTAGGGTTAGGGTTAGGGTTTGGGTTGGGGTTTGGGTTGGGGTTTGGGTTGGGGTTGGGGTTAGGGTTTGGGTTAGGGTTGGGGTTGGGGTTTGGTGGGGTTAGGGTTGGGGCTCGGGTTGGGGTTGGGGTTAGGGTTAGGGCTGGGGTTGGGGTTAGGGTTGGGTTGGGTTAGGGTTGGGGCTAGGGTTAGGGTTGGGGCTAGGGCATGGTTAGGTTAGGGTTTGGTATGGGATTAGGTCTAGAGTTAGGGTTGGGGCTGGGGCTAGGGTTGGGGCTGGGGCTAGGGTTAGGAGTTGGGGTTAGGGCTAGGGTTAGGGCTTGGGATAGTGCTAGGGTTGGCGTTGTGGTTGGGGTTGGGGTTTGGGTTAGGGTTAGGGTTGGGGTTAGGGTTAGGGTTAGGGTTGGGATTTGAATTGGGGTTGGGGTTTGGGTTAGGAGTTGGGAGTTAGGAGTTAGGGTTTGGGTTTGGGTTTGGGTTTGGGTTTGAGTTGGGGTTGGGGTTATGATTAGGGTTGGGAGTTAGGGTTGGGGTTTGGGTTGGGGTTTGGGTTAGGGCTAGGGCTAGGGCTAGGGTTAGGGTTGGGGTTTGGGTAGGGGTTAGGGTATGGGTTAGGGTTAGGGCTTGGGTTAGGGTTGGGGTTTGAATTGGGGTTGGGGCTGGGGTTTGGGTTAGAGTGGGGTTCTTGTTAGAACTCTGGTTGGGGTTGGGGTTGGGGTTTGGGTTGGGGTTGGGGTTTGGGTTAGGGTTAGGTATAGGGTTGGGGCTAGGGCTAGGGTTAGGGTTAGGGTTAGGAGCTAGGGTTAGGGTTGGGGATAGGGTTAGGGTTAGGGTTAGGGATATGGTTGGGGTTGGGGTTGGGATTGTGGTTTGGGTTGGGGTTTGGGTTGGGGTTGGGGTTGGGAGTTAGGGTTGGGGTTTGGGTTGGGGTTGGGAGCTAGGGTTAGGGCTAGGGTTGGGGCTAGGGCTAGGGTTAGGAGTTAGGGTTTGGGTTGGGGTTAGGTTTGGTTTAGGGTTAGGGTTGGAGTTGGGGTTAGGGCTAGGGTTGGGGTTAGGATTAGGGTTAGGAGTTAGGGTTAGGGTTAGGGTTGGGAGTTGGGGTTAGGGTTTGGGCTGGGGTTGGGTTTAGGGTTAGGAGCTAGGAGTTAGGGTTAGGGTTAGGGTTGGGAGTTAGGGTTGGGAGTTAGGGTTAGGGTTAGGAGTTAGGGTTTGGGTTTGAGTTGTGGTTGGGGTTAGGGTTGGGGTTGGGGTTTGAGTTGGGGTTAGGGTTAGGGTTAGGGTTAGGAGTTGGGGTTAGGATTAGGGTTTGGGTTAGGGTTTGGGTTAGGAGTTGGGGTTGGGGTTGGGGTTAGGGTTAGGAGTTAGGGTTGGGGATAGGGTTAGGGTTGGGAGTTAGGAGTTTGGGTTAGGGTTAGGTTTGGGGTTGGGGTTAGGAATAGGGTTGGGGTTTGAGTTGGGGTTGGGAGTTGGGAGTTAGGAGTTAGGGTTAGGAGTTAGGGTTGGGATTTGAATTGGGGTTGGGGTTGGGTTAGGGTTGGGAGTTAGGGTTGGGAGTTGGGAGTTAGGAGTTAGGAGTTGGGGTTAGGGTTGGGGTTTGGGTTAGGAGTTGGGTTTAGGGTTAGGTTTGGGGTTGGGGTTGGGTTGGGTTGGGGTTAGGAGTTGGGGTTGGAGTTGGGGTTGGGTTGGGGTTGGGTTGGAGTTGGGGTTGGGGTTAGGGTTAGGAGTTAGGAGTTAGGGTTGGGGTTGGGAGTTAGGAGTTAGGGTTAGGGTTGGGGCTAGGAGTTAGGGTTGGGAGTTAGGGTTGGGAGTTGGGGTTGGGGTTGGGTTTGGGTTGGGGTTGGGAGCTAGGGTTAGGGCTAGGGCTAGGGTTAGGAGTTTGGGTTAGGGCTAGGGTTAGGGTTAGGGTTGGGTTTGGGTTAGAGTGGGGTTAGGGTTAGGGGGTTGGGATTGTGGTTTGGGTTGGGGTTGGGGTTTGGGTTGGGGTTGGGGTTGGGGTTAGGGTTAGGGCTAGGGTTGGGGTTGGGAGTTAGGAGTTAGGGTTGGGGATAGGGTTAGGGTTAGGAGTTAGGGTTGTGGTTGGGGTTAGGAGTTAGGAGTTTGGGTTACGGTTAGGGTTTGGGTTGGGGTTTGGGTTGGGTTTGGGGTTGGGGTTTGGGTTTGGTTTGGGACTAAGGTTATGGCTAGGGTTAGGAGTTAGGAGTTAGGGTTTGGGTTGTGGTTGGGCTTTGGTTTAGGGTTAGGGTTTGGGTTAGGGTTAGGGTTAGGGTTGGGATTAGGGTTAGGGTTAGGGTTATGGTTGGGGTTGGGGTTGGGGTTTGGGTTGGGCTAGGGTTAGGGTTATGGGTAGGGCTAGGGTTAGGGTTAGGGTTAGGGTTGGGGTTTTGGTTAGGTCTTGGGTTAGTGCTAGGGTTAGCGTTGTGGTTGGGGTTAGGGTTGTGGTTGGGGTTAGGGTTGGGGTTTGAGTTGGGGTTGGGGTTGGGGTTGGGGTTAGGGTTGGGGTTGGGGTTAGGGCTTGGGTTGGGGTTTGGGTTTGGGTTTGGGTTGGGGTTGGGGTTGGGGTTGGGGTTAGGGATAGGGTTAGGGTTGGGGTTAGGGTTTGGGTGAGGGTTTGGGTTAGGGTTAGGAATAGGGCTAGGGTTAGAGTTGGGGTTAGGGTTGGGTATAGGGTTAGGGTTAGGGCTAGGGTTGGGGTTTGAGTTGGGGTTGGGGCTAGGGTTAGGGTTAGGGCTAGGATTAGGGTTAGGGTTGGGAGTTAGGGTTGGGGTTAGGGTTAGGGTTAGGGTTAGGTTGGGGTTGGGGTTGGGATTGTGGTTTGGGTTGGGGTTGGGGTTTGGGTTGGGGTTGGGGTTATGATTAGGGTTGGGGTTAGGGTTGGGTATAGGGTTAGGGTTGGAGTTGGGGTTAGGGCTAGGGCTAGGGTTGGGGTTGGGGTTATGATTAGGGTTGGGGTTTGGGTTTGGATTAGGGCTAGGAGCTAGGGTTAGGGTTAGGAATAGGGTTAGGGTTAGGAGTTAGGAGTTAGGGTTGGGGTTGGGGTTGGGATTTGAATTGGGGTTGGGGTTGGGGTTTGGGTTAGGGTTGGGGTTTGAGTTGGGGTTGGGGTTTGGGTTGGGGTTTGGGTTGTGGTTGGGGTTATGATTAGGGTTGGGGTTAGGATTAGGGTTTGGGTTTGGATTAGGGCTAGGAGCTAGGGCTAAGGTTAGGGCTAGGAGGCTAGGGCTAGGAGTTAGGGTTAGGAGCTAGGGCTAGGGCTAGGGTTAGGGTTGGGGTTTGGGTAGGGGTTAGGGTTTGGGTTAGGGTTAGGGCTAGGGTTAGGGTTGGGGTTTGAATTGGGGTTGGGGTTTGGGTTAGAGTGGGAGTTCTTGTTAAGACTCTGGTTGGGGTTGGAGCTTGGGTTTGGGTTTGGTGGGGTTGGGGTTGGAGCTTGGGTTTGGGTTGGGGCTAGGGTTAGGAGTTGGGGTTAGGGTTAGGTTTGGGTTGAAATAGGGCTAGGACTAGAGTTAGGGTTGGGGCTAGGGTAAGGGTTAGGGCTAGGGTTAGGATTAGGGTTAGGGTTAGCTTTAGGGTTAGTGTAAGGTTAGGTTAGGGTTAGGTTGGGTTAGGGTACGGGTTAGGGTTAGGGTTAGGGTTCGGATTGGGGTTGGAGTTGGGGTTGGGGTTGGGGTTGGGTTTAGGGTTAGGGTTGGGGTTGGGATTAGGGTTAGGTTTGGGGTTGGGGTTTGGGGTTTGGGTTGGGGTTGGGGTTAGGATTAGGGCTGGGCTTAGGGTTGGTGCTTGGGTTAGGGTTGAGGTTAGGGTTAGGGTTGGGGCTTGGGTTGGGGTTAGGTTTGGGGTTGGGGTTTGGGGTTTGGGGTTTGGGTTGGGGTTGGGGCTAGGGCTAGGGCTAGGGCTGGGAGCTAGGGTTGGGAGTTAGGGTTAGGGCTAGGGTTAGGGTTAGGGTTAGGGTTGGGATTTGAATTGGGGTTGGGGTTGGGATTGTGGTTTGGGTTGGGGTTGGGGTTTGGGTTAGGGTTAGGTTGGGGTTGGGAGTTAGGGTTAGGGCTAGGAGCTAGGGTAAGGGTTACGGCTAGGGTTAGGGTTGGAGATAAGGTTAGGGTTGGGGTTAGGGTTATGGCTGGGGCTAGGGTTACGGTTAGGGTTACGGTTAGGGTTAGGGTTGGGGTTTGGGTTGGGTTTGGGGTTGGGGTTTGGGTTTGGTTTGGGACTAAGGTTATGGCTAGGGCTGGGGTTATGGCTGGGGTTAGGGTTAGGGTTAGGGTTTGGGTTGGGGTTGCGGTTTGGTTTAGGGTTAGGGTTTGGGTTAGGGTTGGCGCTAGGGTTGGGGTTAGGATTAGGGTTAGGGTTAGGGTTATGGTTGGGGTTGGGGTTGGGGTTTGGGTTGGGCTAGGGTTAGGATTAGGGTTAGGGTTAGTGTTGGGGTTGGGGTTTGGGTTAGGGTTAGGGTTGGGGTTTGGGTTAGGGTTGGGGTTGGAGCTCGGGTTTGGGTTGGGGTTAGGGTTAGGGTTAGGGTTAGGGCTGGGGTTGGGGTTTGGGTTGGGAGTTGGGGTTAGGAGTTAGGAGTTAGGGTTGGGAGTTAGGGTTAGGGCTAGGGTTAGGAGTTAGGAGCTAGGGCTAGGGTTAGGGTTAGTGTTAGAGTTGGGGTTAGGGTTTGGGTTGGGGTTAGGGTTAGGGTTATGGCTAGGGCTTGGGTTAAGGCGGGGGTTAGGGTTAGGGTTAGGGCTAGGGTTAGGGTTAGTGTTAGAGTTGGGGTTGGGGTTTGGGTTTGGGTTGGGGTTTGGGTTTGGGTTGGGGTTGGGGTTAGGGTTAGGAGTTGGGGTTGGGGTTAGGGTTGGGGCTAGGGTTAGGGTTGGGGCTAGGGCATCGGTTTGGGTTAGGGTTAGGAATAGGATTAGGGCTAGAGTTAGGGTTGGGACAAGGGCTTGGGCTAGGGCTAGGGCTAGGGCTAGGGCTAGAGTTAGGGTTGGGAGTTAGGGTTAGGGTTAGGGTTAGGGTTAGGGCTAGGGTTAGGAGTTGGGGTTGGGGTTGGGGTTGGGGTTGGGGTTGGGAGTTAGGGTTGGGGTTAGGGTTAGGGTTAGGGTTAGGGTTGGGATTTGAATTGGGGTTGGGGTTGGGGTTTGGGTTAGGGTTGGGGTTAGAGTTTGGGCTGGGTTTGGGTTGGGGTTTGGGTTTGAGTTGTGGTTGGGGTTATGATTAGGGTTGGGGTTAGGATTAGGGTTTGGGTTTGGGTTTGGGTTAGGGCTAGGGCTAGGGCTACGGTTGGGGCTAGGGCTAGGGCTAGGGTTAGGGTTGGGGTTTGGGTTAGGAGTTAGGGTTTGGGTTAGGGTTAGGAGCTAGGGTTAGGGTTTGGGTTGGGGTTGGGGTTGGGGTTGGGGTTGGGGTTTGGGTTAGGGTTGGGAGTTGGGGTTGGGGTTGGGAGTTAGGGTTGGGGTTGGAGCTTGGGTTTGGGTTGTGGTGGGGTTAGGGTTGGGGTTGGAGTTGGGGTTGGGGTTAGGGTTTGGGTTGGGGTTGGGTTTAGGGTTAGGGTTCGGAATAGGGCTAGGGCTAGAGTTAGGGTTGGGGCTAGGGTTAGGGTTAGGAGCTAGGGTTGGGAGTTAGGGTTGGGGTTGGGTTTAGGGTTAGGGTTAGGTTAGGTTAGGGTTAGGTTGGGGTTGGGAGTTAGGGTTAGGAGTTAGGGTTAGGGTTGGATTGGGGTTGGAGTTGGGGTTGGGGTTGGGGTTGGGTTTAGGGTTAGGGTTGGGGTTGGGATTAGGGTTAGGGTTGGGGTTGGAGTTGGGGTTAGGGTTGGGGTTTGGGTTAGGGTTGGGAGTTGGGGTTAGGGTTAGGAGTTAGGGTTGGGGTTGGAGCTTGGGTTTGGGTTGTGGTGGGGTTAGGGTTAGGGTTGGAGTTGGGGTTAGGGTTAGGTTTGGGGTTGGGGTTGGGTTTAGGGTTAGGGTTAGGAATAGGGCTAGGGCTAGAGTTAGGGTTGGGGAGCTAGGGTTGGGGTTAGGATTAGGGTTTGGGTTGGGTTTGGGTTGGGTTTAGGGTTAGGGTTAGGTTAGGTTAGGGTTAGGGTTTGGGTTAGGGTTAGGGCTAGGGTTAGGGTTAGGGTTAGGGTTGGATTGGGGTTGGAGTTGGGGTTGGGGTTGGGGTTGGGTTTAGGGTTAGGGTTGGGGTTGGGATTAGGGTTAGGTTTGGGGTTGGGTTTGGGTTTGGGTTGGGGTTGGGGTTAGGGTTAGAATTTGGGGTTAGGGTTGGGGTTTGGGTTAGGGTTGGGAGTTAGGGTTAGGGTTGGGGCTAGGGTTGGGAGTTAGGGTTTGGGTTGGGTTGGGTTTGGGTTTGGGTTGGGGTTAGGAGCTAGGGCTAGGGCTAGGGCTAGGGCTAGGGCTAGGGCTAGGGTTGGGAGTTAGGGTTAGGGCTAGGGTTAGGGTTAGGGTTAGGGTTAGGGTTAGAATTTGGGGTTAGGGTTAGGGTTTGGGTTGGGTTGGGGTTGGGGTTTGGGTTGGGTTTGGGTTGGGGTTGGGGCTAGGGCTAGGGTTAGGGTTAGGGTTTGGGTTGGGGTTGGGGTTTGGGTTAGGGTTGGGGCTAGGGTTAGGGTTAGGGCTAGGGTTAGGAGTTAGGGTTAGGGCTAGGGTTAGGGTTAGGAGTTGGGGTTAGGGTTGGGTATAGGGTTAGGGTTAGGAGTTGGGGTTAGGGTTAGGGTTAGGGTTAGGGTTGGGGTTGGGGTTTGGGTTTGGGTTGGGGTTTGGGTTGGGGTTGGGGTTTGGGTTAGGGTTGGGAGTTAGGGTTAGGGTTAGGAGTTGGGGTTAGGGTTTGGGTTAGGGTTAGTGTTAGAGTTGGGGTTAGGGTTAGGAGTTAGGGTTGGGGTTGGGGTTGGGGTTTGGGTTGGGGCTAGGGTTAGGGTTTGGGTTAGGGTTAGGAGTTAGGGTTAGGGTTAGGGTTGGGGTTGGGGTTTGGGTTAGGGTTAGGGTTAGGGTTGGGGTTAGGGTTAGGGTTAGGGTTAGGGTTAGGGTTGGGGTTTGGGTTGGGGTTAGGGTTGGGGTTAGGGTTAGGGTTTGGGTTGGGTTTGGGTTGGGGTTGGGGTTGGGGTTGGGGTTGGGAGTTAGGGTTAGGGTTGGGGTTGGGGTTAGGGTTAGGAGTTAGGGTTAGGGTTTGGGTTAGGGTTAGGAATAGGGCTAGGGTTGGGAGTTAGGGTTGGGGTTTGGGTTAGGGTTAGGAGTTGGGGTTGGGGTTGGGGTTGGGGTTAGGGTTTGGGTTAGGGCTAGGGCTGGGGTTAGGGTTGGGGTTTGGGTTAGGGTTGGGAGTTAGGGTTTGGGTTGGGGTTGGGGTTTGGGTTTGGGTTAGGGTTGGGGTTTGGGTTTGGGCTGGGGTTACAATAAGGTCTAGGGTTAGGGTTGGGTATAGGGTTAGGGTTTGGGTTGGGGTTGGGGTTAGGATTAGGGTTGGGGTTAGGAGTTAGGGTTTGGGTTGTGGTTGGGGTTAGGGTTTGGGTTGGGTTTGGGTTAGGGCTAGGGCTAGGGTTAGGAGTTAGGAGCTAGGGTTAGGGTTTGGGCTGGGGTTGGGGTTTGGGTTTGGGTTAGGAGCTAGGGTTGGGGTTGGGGTTTGGGTTAGGGTTGGGGTTGGGGCTAGGGTTGGGGTTAGGATTAGGGTTAGGGTTGGGGTTAGGAGTTAGGGTTTGGGTTGGGGTTAGGGTTAGGAGTTAGGGTTAGGGTTAGGGTTAGGGTTGGGGTTAGGAGCTAGGGTTAGGGCTAGGGCTAGGGTTAGGGCTAGGGTTGGGGTTTGGGTTAGGGTTAGGGTTAGGAGTTAGGAGCTAGGGTTAGGGTTGGGGTTGGGGTTAGGGTTGGGGTTAGGATTAGGGTTAGGGTTTGGGTTAGGGTTGGGAGTTAGGGTTAGGGCTAGGGTTAGGGTTGGGGTTAGGAGTTAGGGTTGGGGTTGGGAGTTAGGGTTTGGGTTGGGGTTTGGGTTGGGGTTGGGGTTAGGAGTTAGGGCTAGGGCTAGGGTTGGGGTTGGGAGTTAGGGTTAGGGCTAGGGTTAGGGTTAGGAGTTGGGGTTAGGGTTAGGGTTAGGAGTTGGGGTTAGGGTTATGGCTAGGAGTTAGGGTTGGGAGTTAGGGTTAGGGTTTGGGTTAGGGCTAGGGTTAGGGTTGGGTATAGGGTTAGGGTTGGGGTTGGGAGTTGGGGTTGGGGTTTGGGTTGGGGTTGGGTTTAGGGTTTGGGTTAGGGTTGGGGTTGGGGTTGGGGTTGGGAGTTAGGGTTGGGGCTAGGGTTGGGGTTGGGGTTAGGAGTTAGGGTTGGGGTTGGGAGTTAGGGTTGGGGTTAGGATTAGGGTTGGGGTTAGGAGTTAGGGTTGGGGCTAGGGCATCGGTTAGGGTTGGGGTTGGGTTTAGGGTTAGGGTTAGGAGTTAGGGTTAGGGCTAGGGCTAGGGCTAGGGCTAGGGCTAGGGTTAGGAGTTAGGGTTAGGGCTAGGGTTAGGGTTTGGGTTAGGGCTAGGGTTGGGGTTGGGGTTGGGGTTGGGGTTTGGGTTAGGGTTAGGGTTGGGGTTAGGGTTAGGGTTAGGGTTGGGATTTGAATTGGGGTTGGGGTTTGGGTTAGGGTTGGGGTTAGAGTTTGGGTTTGGGTTTGGGTTTGGGTTTGAGTTGTGGTTGGGGTTATGATTAGGGTTGGGGTTAGGATTAGGGTTTGGGTTTGGGTTTGGATTAGGGCTAGGGCTAGGGCTAGGGCTAGGGTTAGGGTTGGGGTTTGGGTAGGGGTTAGGGTATGGGTTAGGGTTAGGGCTGGGGTTAGGGTTGGGGTTTGAATTGGGGTTGGGGCTGGGGTTTGGGTTAGGGCTGGGGTTACGGTTAGGGCTAGGGTTGGGGTTGGAGCTTGGGTTTGGGTTGTGGTTGGGGTTAGGGTTAGGGCTTGGGTTACGGTTAGGGATAGTGTTTGGGTTGGGGTTAGGGTTAGGGTTGGGTTGGGAGTTAGGGTTGGGGCTAGGGTTAGGGTTAGGGTTGGGGCTAGGAGCTAGGGTTAGGGTTAGTGTTAGAGTTGGGGTTAGGGTTGGGGTTAGGGTTAGGGCTAGGGTTAGGGTTGGGGTTGGGAGTTAGGGTTAGGGTTGGGGTTGGGGTTGGGGTTGGGGTTGGGGTTAGGGTTAGGGTTGGGGTTGGGGTTGGGGTTCGGATTGGGGTTGGGGTTGGGTTTAGGGTTAGGGTTGGGGTTGGGGTTTGGGTTGGGGTTAGGGTTAGGTTTGGGGTTGGGGTTGGGTTTGGGTTGGGGTTGGGGTTAGGATTAGGGTTGGGGTTAGGGTTGGGGTTTGGGTTAGGGTTAGGAGTTAGGGTTAGGGTTGGGGTTTGGGTTGGGGTTAGGTTTGGGGTTGGGGTTAGGGGCTGGGGTTAGGGTTGGGGTTGGGGTTAGGGTTAGGGTTAGAAATTTTGGGGTTGGGGTTTGGGTTAGGGCTAGGGTTGGGGTTGGGGTTGGGGTTTGGGTTGGGGTTAGGGTTAGTGTTAGAGTTGGGGTTGGGAGTTAGGGTTGGGGCTAGGGTTGGGGCTAGGGTTGGGGCTAGGGTTAGGGTTAGGTTAGGTTAGGGTTAGGGTTGGGGTTGGGGTTGGGGTTAGGGTTAGGGCTAGGGCTAGGGTTGGGGTTGGGGTTGGAGCTTGGGTTTGGGTTAGGGCTAGGGTTGGGGTTAGGGGCTGGGGTTAGGGTTTGGGTTAGGGCTAGGGTTGGGGTTGGGGTTGGGGTTGGGGTTGGGGTTAGGGTTGGGGTTTGGGTTAGGGCTAGGGTTAGGGTTAGGGTTAGGGTTGGGGTTGGGGTTGGGGTTAGGGTTAGTGTTAGAGTTGGGGTTAGGAGTTAGGGTTAGGGCTAGGGTTGGGTTTAGGGTTAGGGTTAGGGTTGGGGTTGGGGTTAGGATTAGGGTTTGGGTTGGGGTTAGGGTTAGGGTTTGGGTTAGGAGTTAGGGTTGGGGCTAGGGCTAGGGCTAGGGCTAGGGTTAGGGTTAGGAGTTAGGGTTTGGGTTAGGGCTAGGGTTAGGGTTAGGAGTTAGGGTTAGGGTTAGGGTTTGGGTTG
Source organism: Asparagus setaceus (assembly GCA_012295165.1). NCBI lineage: Eukaryota > Viridiplantae > Streptophyta > Magnoliopsida > Asparagales > Asparagaceae > Asparagus > Asparagus setaceus. The sequence continues at coordinate 31,231,759 of CM022708.1, read as the reverse complement.
GGGTTGGGTTTAGGGTTAGGGTTAGGGCTAGGGTTAGGGTTGGGGTTAGGGTTAGGGCTAGGGTTAGGGTTGGGGTTGGGAGTTAGGGTTAGGGTTGGGGTTGGGGTTGGAGTTGGGGTTAGGGTTAGGGTTAGGGTTGGGATTGGGGTTGGAGTTCGGATTGGGGTTGGGGTTGGGTTTAGGGTTAGGGTTGGGGTTGGGGTTTGGGTTGGGGTTAGGGTTAGGTTTGGGGTTGGGTTTGGGGTTTGGGTTGGGGTTGGGGTTAGGATTAGGGTTGGGCTTAGGGTTGGTGCTTGGGTTTGGGTTGAGGTTAGGGTTAGGTTTGGGGTTTGGGTTGGGGTTAGGGTTAGGGTTGGGGTTGGGTTTGGGGTTTGGGTTGGGGTTGGGGTTTGGGTTAGGGTTGGGGCTAGGGCTAGGGCTAGGGTTGGGGCTTGGGTTAGGGCTAGGGTTAGGGTTAGGGTTAGGGTTTGGGTTAGGTCTAGGGTTAGGGTTAGGGTTTGTTTTGGGTTGGGGTCGGGGTTTGTGTTGGGGTTGGGGTTGGGGTTAGGGTTAGGGCTAGGGTTAGGGTTAGGGCTAGGGTTAGGGTTGGGGATAGGGTTAGGGTTGGGGTTGGGAGTTAGGGGTTGGGGTTAGGGTTAGGGCTGGGGTTAGGGTTACGGTTAGGGTTAGGGTTAGGGTTTGGGTTGGGGTTTGGGTTGGGGTTTGGGTTTGGTTTGGGACTAAGGTTATGGCTAGGGCTAGGGTTATGGCTGGGGTTAGGGTTAGGGTTAGGGTTTGGGTTGGGGTTTGGGTTGGGTTGGGTTTAGGGTTAGGGTTTGGGTTAGGGTTGGCTAGGGTTGGGAGTTAGGATTAGGGTTAGGAGTTATGGTTGGGGTTGGGGTTGGGGTTTGGGTTGGGGCTAGGGTTAGGGTTTGGGTTAGGGCTAGGGTTAGGGTTGGGAGTTAGGGGTTGGGGTTTGGGTTGGGTTTGGGTTAGGGCTAGGGTTAGGGTTGGGGTTGGGAGTTAGGGGTTGGAGTTGGGGTTAGGGTTGGGGTTTGAGTTGGGGTTGGGGTTGGGGTTAGGGTTAGGGTTGGGGTTTGGGTTGGGTTGGGGTTGGGGTTGGGGTTGGGGTTGGGGTTAGGGATAGGGTTAGGGTTGGGGTTAGGGTTAGGGTTAGGGTTTGGGTTAGGGTTAGGAATAGGGCTAGGGCTAGGAGTTAGGGTTGGGTATAGGGTTAGGGTTAGGAGTTTGGGCTAGGGTTGGGTTGGGGTTGGGGTTGGGGTTAGGGTTAGGGCTGGGGTTAGGGTTGGGGTTTGGGTTAGGGTTGGGAGTTAGGGTTTGGGTTGGGGTTTGGGTTGGGAGTTGGGAGTTGGGGTTTGGGTTTGGGTTGTGGTTAGGGTTAGGAATAGGGCTAGGGCTAGGGTTAGGGTTGGGTATAGGGTTAGGGTTTGGGTTAGAGTTAGGGCTGGGGCTAGGGTTAGGGTTAGGATTATGTTTAAGGTCAGGAATAGGGCTAGGGCTAGAGTTAGGGTTGGGGTTAGGGTTAGGGTTAGGGTTAGGGTTAGGGCTAGGGTTAGGGTTAGGGCTAGGGTTAGGTTAGGTTAGGGTTAGGGTTAGGGTTAGTGTTAGGTTAGGTTAGGGTTAGGTTAGGTTAGGGTAAGGGTTAGGGTTAGGGTTCGGATTGGGATTGGGGTTCGGGTTGGGGTTTGAGTTGGGGTTGGGGTTAGGGTTAGGAGTTGGGGTTAGGGTTAGGAGTTAGGGTTAGGAGCTAGGGTTGGGAGCTAGGGTTAGGGTTAGGGTTAGGAGTTAGGGTTGGGGTTAGGAGTTAGGGTTGGGGCTGGGGTTGGGGCTAGGGTTAGGGCTGGGGTTAGGGTTGGGAGTTAGGAGTTGGGGTTGGGGCTGGGGTTGGGGCTTGGGATAGTGCTAGGGTTGGGGTTGGGGTTTGGGTTGGGGTTGGGGTTAGGGTTGGGAGTTAGGGTTAGGAGCTAGGGTTAGGGTTAGGGTTAGGGTTTGGGTTTGGGTTGTGGTTGGGGTTAGGGTTAGGGCTGGGGTTAGGGTTAGGGATAGGGTTAGGGTTGGGGATAGGGTTAGGGTTAGGGTTGGGGCTGGGGTTAGGAGTTAGGGTTGGGGTTAGGAGTTAGGGTTAGGGTTTGGGTTAGGGTTGGGGTTGGGGCTAGGGTTAGGGCTAGGGTTAGGGTTAGGAGTTAGGGTTAGGGTTAGGGTTAGGTTAGGGTTAGGGCTAGGGTTAGGGTTTGGGTTGGGGTTGGGGTTAGGGTTTGGGTTAGGGCTAGGGTTGGGGTTTGGGTTAGGGTTAGGGTTAGGAGTTGGGGTTAGGGTTGGGAGTTAGGGTTAGGGTTGGGGTTAGGGTTTGGGTTGGGGTTAGGGTTAGGAGTTAGGGTTAGGAGTTAGGGTTAGGGTTAGGGTTAGGGTTGGGGTTGGGGCTAGGAGTTAGGGTTAGGAGCTAGGGTTGGGGTTGGGGAGTTAGGGTTAGGGTTAGGGCTAGGGTTAGGAGTTAGGAGTTAGGAGTTGGGGTTAGGGTTAGAGTTAGGGTTAGGGTTGGGGTTAGGGTTGGGGTTGGGGTTAGGGTTAGGAGTTGGGGTTGGGGTTAGGGTTGGAGTTTGGGTTAGGGTTAGGGCTAGGGTTAGGGTTATGGCTAGGGCTTGGGTTAGGGTTAGGGTTGGGAGTTAGGGTTAGGGTTAGAGTTAGGGTTGGGAGCTAGGGTTAGGGTTAGGGCTAGGGTTAGGGTTAGGAGTTAGGAGTTAGGGTTAGGAGTTAGGGTTAGGGTTAGGGCTAGGGTTGGGGTTGGGGTTGGGGTTGGGGTTGGGGTTGGGGTTAGGGTTAGGGTTGGGGTTAGGGTTAGGGTTAGGGTTGGGATTTGGGTTGGGGTTTGGGTTAGGGTTGGGGTTGGGAGTTTGGGTTGGGGTTTGGGTTTGGGTTTGGGTTTGAGTTGTGGTTGGGGTTAGGAGTTAGGGTTGGGAGTTAGGATTAGGGTTTGGGTTTGGGTTTGGATTAGGGCTAGGGCTAGGGCTACGGTTAGGGTTAGGAGTTGGGGTTGGGAGTTAGGGTTGGGAGTTAGGGTTAGGGCTAGGGTTAGGGTTGGGGTTTGGGTTGGGGTTAGGGTTTGGGTTAGGGTTAGGAGCTAGGGTTAGGGTTTGGGTTTGGGTTGGGGTGGGGTTGGGGTTGGGGTTTGGGTTAGGGTTGGGAGTTGGGGTTGGGGTTGGGAGTTAGGGTTGGGGTTGGGGTTGGGGTTTGGGTTGGGGTGGGGTTAGGGTTAGGGTTGGGAGTTGGGGTTTGGGTTAGGGTTTGGGTTGGGGTTAGGGTTAGGGTTTGGGTTGGGGTTAGGAGTTAGGGTTAGGAGTTAGGGTTGGGGTTAGGGTTAGGGTTAGGAGCTAGGGTTAGGGTTTGGGTTAGGGTTTGGGTTAGGAGCTAGGGTTAGGGTTAGGGTTAGGTTAGGTTAGGGTTAGGGTTGGGGTTGGGAGTTGGGGTTAGGAGTTAGGGTTAGGGTTGGGAGTTGGGGTTGGGGTTGGGGTTGGGGTTGGGGTTGGGGTTAGGGTTAGGGTTGGGGTTGGGGTTGGGTTGGGGTTGGGTTGGGGTTGGGGTTTGGGTTGGGGTTGGGAGTTAGGAGTTAGGAGTTGGGGTTAGGGTTGGGGTTTGGGTTAGGGTTGGAGTTAGGGTTAGGGTTGGGGCTAGGGTTGGGGTTGGGGTTGGGTTGGGGTTGGGGTTTGGGTTGGGGTTGGGGTTGGGGTTGGGAGTTAGGGTTGGGAGTTAGGGTTAGGAGTTGGGGTTGGGAGTTAGGAGTTAGGGTTGGGGTTTGGGTTAGGGTTGGGGTTAGGGTTAGGGTTTGGGTTTGGGTTGGGGTTTGGGTTGGGGTTTGGGTTGGGGTTAGGGTTAGGGCTAGGGTTGGGGTTTGTGTTAGGGTTAGGGTTGGGAGTTAGGGTTAGGGTTGGGGTTAGGGTTAGGGTTAGGAGCTAGGGTTAGGGTTAGGGTTTGGGTTGGGGTTTGGGTTGGGGTTGGGGTTTGGGTTTGGGTTAGGGTTGGGAGTTAGGGTTAGGGTTAGGAGTTAGGGTTGGGGTTAGGGTTAGGGTTAGGGTTTGGGTTTGGGTTGGGGTTTGGGTTAGGGTTAGGGTTGGAGTTGGGGTTGGGGTTAGGGTTGGGAGTTAGGGTTAGGGTTAGGAGTTAGGGTTGGGGTTGGGGTTGGGGTTTGGGTTAGGGCTAGGGTTAGGGTTTGGGTTAGGGTTAGGAGTTAGGGTTAGGGTTAGGGTTAGGGTTAGGGTTGGAGTTAGGGTTAGGGTTTGGGTTGGGGTTAGGGTTAGGGTTAGGGTTAGGGTTAGGGTTGGGGTTTGGGTTGGGGTTAGGGTTGGGGTTAGGGTTAGGGTTTGGGTTGGGTTTGGGTTGGGGTTGGGGTTGGGGTTGGGGTTGGGAGTTAGGGGTTAGGGTTAGGGTTGGGGTTAGGGCTAGGAGTTAGGGGTTAGGGTTGGGGTTAGGGTTAGGGTTAGGGCTAGGGTTAGGGTTAGGAGTTAGGGTTGGGGTTGGGGTTAGGGTTAGGGTTGGGTTGGGGTTGGGGTTGGGGTTAGGGTTAGGGTTAGGGCTAGGGTTGGGGTTAGGGTTGGGGTTTGGGTTAGGGTTGGGGAGTTAGGGTTGGGGTTAGGGTTAGGGTTGGGGTTAGGGTTGGGAGTTAGGGTTGGGGTTGGGGTTTGGGTTGGGTTAGGGCTAGGGTTAGGGTTAGGGTTGGGGTTAGGGTTAGGGTTTGGGTTGGGGTTTGGAGTTAGGGCTAGGGTTGGGGTTGGGATTAGGGTTAGGGTTGGGGTTAGGGTTAGGGCTAGGGTTAGGGTTTGGGTTGTGGTTTGGGTTGGGGTTAGGGTTGGGGTTTGGAGTTAGGGCTAGGAGTTAGGGCTAGGGTTAGGGTTAGGGTTGGGGTTAGGGTTAGGAGTTAGGGGTTAGGGTTAGGGTTAGGGTTAGGTTAGGTTAGGGTGAGGGTTAGGGTTAGGGTTGGGGTTGGGGTTAGGAGTTTGGGTTAGGGTTAGGGTTAGGGTTAGGGTTGGGGTTGGATCTTCTAATGGTTCTATTTTATGGCATAAACATTTTGGTCATGTTAACTTTAAACATATTTCTAAGATTTCTAAAAATGATTCTCAGAAATGGTTTACCTAAGCTTTCTTATAAAGATAATTTTGTGATTTCACGCATTTATCCATTTAGTGTTGTGTCAAAAATAATTATGTCTTAGATTGATTGTTTAGTAATGTTGGTTGTTTGTTTTGTTTAAGATTTGTGTAATAACGTATGTTGCTACTACGCTTAAATTTGTGTGTTTAAAACTATGTTCATGTTTAGTTTGTTATCTTATTATGCTTAGTGTGTTATTATGTCATGTTTAGTATATATTTCTTTTGACAATGACAAAGGGGAGAATGGTATTGTAATGTGCAATATTGACTCTAATATGTTTTATGTGGGGAGTAAGTATATTTATTTCTAAATATTTTATCTCTTTTACAATATACTTACATAAATATATAAATTGTTTGTCATTATTAAAAAGGGGAGAATGTTGGATATCATGTCCCCAAAGATATTATTTTGATGATAACAATTTATATTATGTGTGTTATATATATATATCGCTTAACTTGTCAATGCAGATATCAACTTTAAACATGAATAAGACATGGACAAGTACAAGATGAGTTCAAGGCATTGTGAAGTATTGAAGATGAGAGATCAATGTAAATTTTTATATCTTCTTTACTTAGAAAATTTGTACAAGCCTTGATCACTCACACACACACACTTTTAGAACACACTAACACATGCTTAGTGTGTTATTATGTCATGTTTAGTATATATTTCTTTTGACAATGACAAAGGGGAGAATGGTATTGTAATGTGCAATATTGACTCTAATATGTTTTATGTGGGGAGTAAGTATATTTATTTCTAAATATTTTATCTCTTTTACAATATACTTACATAAATATATAAATTGTTTGTCATTATTAAAAAGGGGAGAATGGTATTGTAATGTGCAATATTGACTCTAATATGTTTTATGTGGGGAGTAAGTATATTTATTTCTAAATATTTTATCTCTTTTACAATATACTTACATAAATATATAAATTGTTTGTCATTATTAAAAAGGGGAGAATGGTATTGTAATGTGCAATATTGACTCTAATATGTTTTATGTGGGGAGTAAGTATATTTATTTCTAAATATTTTATCTCTTTTACAATATACTTACATAAATATATAAATTGTTTGTCATTATTAAAAAGGGGAGAATG